>VKOC01047052.1:0-135090 GCA_009364415.1 Spea multiplicata
TATAACTTATCCTGGTTGGGTCGAATAGCTGCTTTTAAAATGACAGCTTTTCCAAAATTATTATACATTTTTCGCATGATCCCTCTACATATATCTAAAGCTACTTTATTAAAGTATCAAAAAGATGTAAACACATTTATTAACCAAGGGAAAAAAAATAGAATAGCAGATAACTTATTAAGAATACCTGTTGATCTGGGTGGACTAGGCCTTCCGGATTTATATATTTTTCATAAAGCAGTACTTTTAGCACAGGCTATTTTGTTACTTTCTCCTCCAGGTCAAATTGGTTGGGTTGATTTAGAGAATGCTATGTCAATTTCTTATAAACCTGAAGAACTGTTATGGCTTCCTACACATCTTCGCCCCAGGGTAAAATTTACTCTGGAAACATCTAATATGGCATTGAAAACATGGGAGTGGACAGCTAGTTTGTGTCCTGATTTATTTAAAATTCAAAAGATTACCCCATTTAAAACACTCAGTTTATTAATTCCTAACATAGATTTATCCATTTGGTATGCAAAAGGCATGAAACAGGTTAATGATTTGTTTCATGGGAATACCTTTTTATCATTTGAACAATTACATCAGATTTGGGATATACCATATAAGCAATTTTATGTATATTTACAAATAAGACATTGTTTATCAATTTATTCGGATCTGTTACAAATAGGTAATACCAATACTTTACTCCTTATGAGTCTCTGCAAGCAAGTGCCTTATATAAGAAAGGCTATTTCGGTTTGTTATTTTTTCCTACAAAAGCAAATGCTTCAAGACAAACTACCTTATATGCTCAAATGGGAGGTAGAACTAGGAATAAATTTTACAAAAGAACAATGGAACAAAAATGTACGTACACTTTCCCAAACATCTAGGTGCGCTAATCACAAAGAAATTAATAAAAAAATATTATAGATGGTATCTCACCCCAGAGAAATTACATCATATGTTCCCAAATATGTCTCATCTTTGTTGGAGAGAATGTGGAGAAAAGGGTACTCTAAGTCACATTCTGTGGTATTGCCACAAAATTCAACCATTATGGAATAGAATTTTTTGCTTGTCATCCAAACTACTTCAATTCAATGTTCCAGTCTCACCTGAGATTGCTCTTTTAGGAGCAGTGCCTCATGGTATCTCCAGATCTAAATCAAAATTACTGGAATATATACTGTTAGCTACCAAAATTGCCATAGTTAGGAAATGGAAAAATAACATGGGTCCACAATTTTCAGAAGTCATGCATATTTTATTAGATATAAAAAACATGGAATACATGTCTCATTCTCTTTCAGATTCAGTGGCTATATATGAT
Organism: Spea multiplicata; assembly: GCA_009364415.1. NCBI lineage: Eukaryota > Metazoa > Chordata > Amphibia > Anura > Pelobatidae > Spea > Spea multiplicata. The sequence goes on from VKOC01047052.1 coordinate 1,325, forward strand.
CAGGTCTGGGCTCCTATATCCAATATAGCCCTTGAAAAAACTCTTACTTAATCTGGTACTTTTAAACAGGTTATTCTTTCTTTTTGTAGAGTAGTAAGTAAAAAGGAGGGGAAGAGGAATGAAACAGGGATATATATGCATGTGTAGGTATATGTGTATGTATATTATGCATGTGTATGTAGGGATATATATGTTTGTATATGGATTTGTGTAAATGGCATGGAGAGACATGTATTTTTTTTTTTTCCTAATGAATTTTCTGCATATATCATATACTATGTGTAGTTATGTTTGCATATCCAATTATAAATGTATGTCTTTGCTACTGTAACAATGCTATGTATTTTAGTTTTTTCCCCTTTCATTTTCATGTACTCAACTAGTACCATTAATAATTGGTTCACAATAAGGTAGAAATAAGGCCAGTGGTTTTTGTTTTTGTTTTCTAAGTCAGAAGTATTTTATCTTCATATTGTATCCAGCTAATATATTCTTATTTTAATATTCATTAATTTATTATTTTCACGTACTGGAGCCAATTCAATTATTGGAGACCAATTCGGAATTTAATATCAGTTGTAACACATTTCTAATGTATTTTCTTCAACTCAATAGTTTATTGTAAGTTACTATTGTCTATGAAATAAAAACTTCAATAAAAATTACTGAAAAAAAAAAAAAAAAAATACATTATATGTTTATATGGCTACACTTTTCAGAGGAAAGGGGAATGATGGCTGAACCGAGATATGGGTAAAACTGTCAAAATAGCTCCGGTATTTGAGGTTTGAAAACGCCCTGGCACTGAAGGGGTTAACAGGCCTGCAAAGTGTCTTTTATTAATGTTCCAAATCTACAATAAGATATGCAAAACATATTATCTGCTGTATTATGAATGTTTTGGGCACTTGCACTGCCTTAAATGCTTTAAATGATGCCAAAAACCCTAATTAAACCAAGCACATTATTAAAAGAAAATGTATTTTCATCTCAGACACATCTTATCATCTGTTAATTTGATGCAGACATAGCTTTATGCTATGTTAACAGAGAAGGGGACCTTAAAGCGACACTCCAGCCATCATATGAAGTTTAATGCATATCATAGCTGAGGTCTCTTAAATGTATGCTGTGCTTTCCTTGCAAATGCATTGTGCATAATTCTCCCAAACACTTTTGCCCTTTTCCGCCGCCCCAAGCTTTTTTCCATGCATGAGATGTGTGAGCTTGTGAGCTCCAGCTCTGTTTTGGTGAATGCTATGGTCCGGGGGGAGATGGGGATGCACCGATGTGGAATGCGCTTGCTTTACTGTTGTTGATTGGCGGCTTCAAGTCTATAGATGTAAAAATAACACATACTTAACAACATGGTGTATTATACAAAAATATGCATACCTATATGGAATCATATTTGTGTGAATTACTGATTAACCCCTTAAGGACAATGGGTGGTCCCAAAACCCATTGAAAAGAATGCATTTTGAGCCCGTAAATTTACGGGCTTTGTCATTAATGGGTTAAAAAATATAACCTTTGTAAGTTAAGGGAAATATTTTATACATATTTATGTCTTTTGGTGAAAAAATTATGTTTTCTCTGAGGGAGGGCCAGACTGGCCTGCTAAGGGGCAAATTTCCCTGTGGGCCAGCTGGTCTGGAGGGTTGGTGGAGCAGCACTGGGACCATGCTGATGCTATGAATGCAGCCATTGGGATGACAACCACTGAGGAGTCACAACTGTGACCAGGGCCCGTCCCCTGCAAACTCTTGCCCAGCGGCGAACCTGCTTTCCCTGGGCAGTTAGAGAGGTTGCTTTGCTTTGGGGGCAAAGGTGACACAGACAAGCTACTGGGGGGCAAATGTGGCACTTACAACTGTTTGTGGACGAAGGTGGCACTGTGGGACAAGTTGCTTGTTAAGTCAGTGGAGTGCAGGGCAATATTCTGTGGTTTCTATTTATGCCCCTGGTGTAGCGTGTGTGCACAAGAGCTTGACCATGCGATAACATAAATACTGGTATTCAGATATTTCCTGCTTTTCATTCCCAGTCCAGCCCTGCTCAGAGCTGGAAACTTAAAAATAAATACTAAAACCAAATTAACAAAGCTAAAAGCTGTGTAGATGACAAGTCCAATTTAACCCATAGGAGAGGATTAGACCGAAGGACACGAGGAAAGAGTGTTAAACGCTGAATTATTCTTAATTGTGAAGTAGTGAATCTTAAATAGAGAGAGATGTCAGTATAGAATGATAAATAATATAGCAACAATCAACGTTCATTGAAATAGGTGAAGTTCAGCTTGTATCATGGTCAACAATGGTGACCTAGGTGGAAGAGGTTGCCCACATGTGTCCGGGAATGTGGTGAAGCAAGATCTTTATTCCACGTGTGGTTGCAATGCAAGAGGCTTGTTCATCTGAGGCCTGTAACAGCTGAAACAGCATTGGTGGAGATCTTGCAGTCAGATATGCCATCTTCGACTAGTCAGAACTATTTTTTTGCCAACCCCATGCAAGAATCAGGGGATGTCTCAATATCATAGAATTCATACAATCTCTGGAAATACTTTACACACCATGGCTAACACAACATGTACAAAGCAACTTGAGATCAATGGCAGAGGTTGAATTCAATGGGAGGCTTGAGGATACTTAACACCTAAGGTCTTTGCTTCTTGAAGGACTTGCCATGCCTCTGCATAACATTTCATTAAGAGTGGTAAAATGTTCTGGCTGCTTCTATAATATACAAGAAGAATGACATGATTTTGTGATGATTGCATGATGGATAAGCTGTATAGACAACCTTTTCTTTTTTTCTTTCCATTGGTTCTTTGTTTGCTTTGTTTTTATGTTATACATATATATATATATAGATATATATATATATATTATAATAAAATGTTGGATATCTGCCAATCTTAATGGACAGCAGCCATTAAATGAGACGGAAAAGAATGTCCGGGCAGTAATGCACACTTGCCTCCTGTTGAGTCTCTCAAAAAGTGGCCTTTTTTTAGAATCAAGTGCTGTGTACGGCGGTTTGACCCCGCTTACTAATCCAGCACATTTTTCACAATATAAATGTATACACCTGCTCTAGGTTATGGAGGTAGACAATAAGGCCTTACTTTGAAATATTCAACCAGCAGCTGCTGTGCAATGAAGAAGAAATATGATTAAACTCCAGGCTCTCTTTTTAATTGGAAAACAATTTCCTTAAGAATTACAAGCTGCGTGTTTTCCTTACGTAAGTACGTGTTTCATGTACACACCAATAAAGTATATTTAATATAAAGCATCACCTTTTGGTATTTAAGTGGTGGGGGTGGCTGCCTCAAACCATTACATTTACAGAATGGAAAATTAACATAAGGGTTTGCAGCTGATTCCGTTTTATTGGGCTTACACATTACCATAGCACCTGCAAAGGGCAAACTGTTACATTCCCCTGAGCTTCGGAACAAGAATGCTGGAAATCCACAATAGCAGCGAGCCATAAATACAACGAAACAAGGAATAGTGAAATCACCAACAGGGCAAATACTGAAAATAACATATTGTCACGTACAAAATCTGAAAATGGGGAAACTGACAGATTTTTTTGAGAATACTATTTGTACACAGTATGATTCATAGACAGAACATAACAAATGCAGGCATTGTGGTTGGTGTGGATGGGAACCGGCACTGTTGATGGAGTCATTCCTGAAGGTACATTGCTCCTCTGTTAACTGCTCACCCACAACAGTTGGAGGGTCCAGTGTAACATAAGGAAGTTCTCCTGAGAGGATGGTAAATAAGTGGCAGCCTCCCATCAGAAGTGGTAGACGATAACACAGTGAGGCTAGAATGGCAATGACAAGGTGGCCTTGGAACTTTAAAGCCAGGGGCAGCCTGACGATGTAAGTTCAGCCAACGACCAGACCCGCATGTAGAGCGTGGCCAGTCATTTCCAGCCACTGGCAGTACACTGCAGTGTCCAGTCTACTGCTGGGCCCGCTGAGTGAGTGTCGGCATTTGGCCAATGTGCCAGATGCCGAGACGGCCAGTCAAGGCCTGCGGTGAGGGAATTTAACCATGCATGGTTTATGCATATTACTATCCTGAATCTTTACAGCAGGAAAATCATGCAGATTCGATGGGAACAATTGTTCCTACCTTACCACCAAACTCTATGTTTCTGTGTAACCATCTAAGTCAACTTATTCCCTATACAACTCACACATTATGGGACTGGTATAATATTAGATATGGGTAGTATTAAAATGTAAAAAAAATAATTGTAAAAAATTTGGCTGTTTTTGCTACCTCTTTCATGTGAAAATCAAGCTTTTTTCTATCATGTTTTATATTCTTACAGCATCTACTACTGCCTCGCACAGGAGTACTGTTCTCAGTGCTGTACTGGGGATGACAAAGCGGCCCGGCGGCCCCAAATGACATAACTGTGACCCACAAGTGGATATGAGAGGCCGCACGTTAAGTTTTTATGATCACGTAGGATACAGTCTGGCATATACAGCCGGCATTTAAGTGAAAGTTCCTCTAGGTAATACACCTGTGTTCGAGACAAAATAAAAAAAGGTCTATATTGCTTGGCAACATATCAGAATATTCATTTCTACAGAAGAACATTTTGGGTAGATTTAAACAGACTTGATTAATGATTTATTTTACCTGTTGTACAATGACTCAATGAAAGTCCCTAATAACAGCCAATATAATTTATATTTATTTTAATCACAACTGACCCCAAAATAGCCACAGTATTTCACATAATCCCTCTATTCCTCTTGTACCACCTCCCTTATAGAACTAATCGAACCAAGTGATTTTTCAAAATCTATGGCTTCTGAGACATGGATGTGTATTGTATTCCACCCCTTTGGTTTTATTAAATTAAAAACAATTCCTAATAAAAAACACAACACAGTAAAAAGTCCAAAAAAATAATTTTATCTGGAAAACAATGTACAATTATTATTGCACTTTTTTATACAAGAAAACCTAATAAATATACATAAAAGTTATACATAAAAACATTTTCAATAATAAAAATATTAATAATATGCTATGTCTTAGCAACACATCTCTTTGCACAGAGAACAATTGGTAGAAATTTATATTAAAGTAATGAGAAAAGCTATAACGGGTAGAAAAACGAAGTGGTCTCATATAGGAAGTCTGACAATAATTGCTAAGGTATATGTGAGCTTTAATGAAAATACTTTTACTCCATAAGAGTTTTGACCAACGTCCAGATAACCCAAGTAATGGATCCCAATGGTTCATAAGTGCTTAAAAGTTGGTAAACACATTATTGAATTCATAGACTGAGGATTATAGTGAGACCTCGAGAAGGTTGCAGTGTGCATGGATGAAAAGTAGTTATCTAAACTTGTAAAATATGCCGACTTGGTTACAACTGTCCCGGTTTGCAGGATTTCAATTGTGATGATTTGCTTTCCATAGTTCTGGCAGGTCATTTTGCATACCCAACACATGTCCCCCCCCAAAATGGCATCGTACATGCATCATCTAGCTGAAACGACACGGTTGCACATGTATGACATCTCAGCCACATACAGACTTGGAGAACTAGAACACAAGGTGGATTTCAATGCCAGCTTTTGTAACGTCACCTTCTTGTGAACTACAATGGATGAAACAAGGCACAAGAAGCCAGCAACTGATCCTATGCCTTGCTTTAATACAAGGATATGATGGTATTCTAGGAGGGGACAACAGAAACAAAGTTGCGCCGGAACATTCTATGTGGCTCGGTCTGTTTTATTTGACATCCTGAAGATAGTATCTGCTGTCACCAAGCTTCCTCTGGCAAGCTATAAGCTGACTTCATAATAAACTCCGACTCACAGTCAGCATTGAACGGAAAAAACCCTTACGTCATAAAAATATTACAGTAACCCAGTAATCCAGCTGCAAAAAACTATACAGTTAGCAAAGTGCGAAAACATTAAATAATTACATGCATACTTTCATTTTTTTTCTCCTCTTAAATTGGTGCTTTTGAATTGAAATTTCATTTTTCTTGACAAGCACATTTTTTTTTCTTGTATGTTATTCTCAAGCATGATGCTCATAAAGTGCCTGAATTCAAGAAGTAATGCTGCCACTCTAGTAATGGGTAGCCAATTTGGCACACCCTTTGCCGGCAGAATCTACTTGGGAAACTTTGTTTTGTCGCACACTCTAGGACATTGCCAGCCACTGTATACCACAATATGGCCGTCACCCTCGTCGTCATAAATAGGTAAGGCGCAGTGTTCACATCTATTCAAGGATAAGCCTAATAAAGTCGGCCATTTTGATTTTCTTATTTTAGTTTCCGATACATCCTTGTACTCTGACTTGCATGTTTGTTGTTTTATTTCCAACAAGTTTTTGCCGCTATATAAAACAATGGCCCCAGATCCCTATTCCTGTTATGTCCAACGCTAGGCCTTCTGCAGTTGGAATCAGGGCGCAGTGAAAAACAGAAGGAAAGTCCAACACAAGAAAAAAAAAATCATGTACATCTAAACTCTAATGGTGGACACCAAATGGTCCATTGTCTTTTCTTCGCCACATCATGAAATCCCTTTAACCCTATTTTGTTTTAGCTTCATGCTCTAGGGCTGCGTGTTTCACGTGGAGTTCATGTCGAAACAAACTGTCTTTCAAGCTTTCTCGGTAAGCTTTGTTCCCATATGCAACCCATGACAAGCATGTGAGTGACAATTTTCTTTTTACAGCATTCTGTCTTCCAGCACAAATGGAAGAGAATCTTGTCAAGTTCCTTACAACAGCTGAAGGGCAAAAAAAAAATAAATAGAACCACAGGGACATTTCAGGCTCTAAACCTGTTCTTTTTTTTTTTTTGTTTCTTCCAATTTTGCTTTCTTGGCTATCGCAGATAGAATCCTCCGTGTAAAATCTCACGCTTTCCCACAAGTCCCACAGCAGCGAGATTTGAACTGTGTGAGCTGACAAAGTTTTAGCTGTTTCACCTTTTCACAGTACCTTGTAGTGTCTCTGCAGTCAACTAGAAGCAGAACAAAAACAGTACAATGTCACAACTGGGCAAGGACATTTTTTTTTCGTGGGAAATATGTTATTTCATAACTCCGGTTAACGTTTGCTGAGAAAAGTTCAGTTTTTTTTAACATTTCTTGAAAACATGTTTGTTTCTCCAAGATGAACCTAGAAATATAAAAGGGAGCAGCTAAATGTTATTGAATTACACTCCCCCCCACCAATATGTTTTATATCTAAACTGTTTTGTTAAGGATTCCTTGCTTATCTCATTATTAATGGAGCGATCTTTAATCTACATTAATTTTCTCTATATATATTTGAAATCATACCATTTTCACAAGGTGTGATGTTGCATCGTTGCCAGTTGGAAGGACGTGGTCTCCATGAGCACATATGATCGGGCAGGGGTTTGTTGGTGCGGTGCTGTACACACTCTACACGCCTGGATTGGAAGCCATAGCTGCCACATGTGGCTGTACAAAGCGTCCAAGGGGAGACACGCCAGTGCACACTGCACACGTCTGACCAACAATTCTGCGTAGTCACCGGCCTGGTAAACAGAAACATGTGTTAGTTCTCAATCAAAAACAGTCCATTAAAACGGAAACCGCAGCTTCATTAAATATTAAATTATTGAGTTTTCCTTTTCACAAAATGAAATGTTCATCATCCTTAATTAACTCTTTAGATACTAGTTAAACAATCCTCTTATCCATGCGAACACAATTTTACTGTACTATTCTACTAGGTGATGTTTGGTAGACATTGGCCACCAAATCACATAATACCAGCTCTTTGGTACCTTTGGCCTGGAACCCGCACTGTGTGGATTCACTTGTGTTTCTTTTTTCCAAAGACCAAAATAAAAGAAAACATTGTCGTTACCTTGGCAAGCCTTGGCATTGTCCTGGAGATACAATGGTTCCTTCCCTAGTCTGACAGTATACTTGTCTGTGCTGTACAGCGGTTCTTGGTCCAACGCAGGGCCCGTGGCACTATGTGTTGGGGAGAAAAATAAATTTAATAAAGATGTGATCACCTCTTTCATCGAATTCATATTTCTAGGTGGTGGGAAAGCATCAATTTAAGAATACCGGTAATTGTCACAAGGCAGGCAGATGCTGCTGATGTCTCTGGGGCATTTACAGAAATACCGCTTGACACCTGCCCATTTTCAACAGCAATACTACACACATTGTCTATCCTTCAAGGCTCCTGCATTGCGTATTTCATTATGCACACTGCATTGTTAAGCCATTAAGAGCAATCTAGGTGGTTATCTGGCCTTCTTAATTGCCAAGAAAAACCATCATTTGTAATCCTCAGAAACGTTCGTGATGCAAGTTGCTCGGAATGCAATACAGTTGTTCACGTCCATATGATGATTGTCTAAATCCCTAAACTAATAAGCCAGCCCAACACAGAATGCGTCTGCTAAAGGGAGGAACACTTTAGACAGCTTACAATTACAACAATTTCTACGCGCAGGAGAAGCACTTTACACGCTAACATTTCATACTACAAGGAAAGATAGAAGCAAGACAGATAGGCTTAGGTCTGTTTACACTTTTACAATTAGGATTACAACAGCAACGATGATTTCAGCTATCGGGGGAATGCTTCCACCCATTCTCTTGGACAGCAGGATGTTAATAATATAATATTATCCACAATCTCGGAGGACATTGAAAATAAGCCTCTCTGCTCACTGCCCCTTTGCAGGAATGTTATTATAAACAAACTGAATCCTGCGTCCATTAATTTCCTGAAGCTCCATGAAACGAGGTCTATATGAGTCCTACATGTCAAATATGACACCGAGAATATAACTTTTGGAGTTAATCTTTATAGTGTCGGATGTATAACCCTGGTATATGTAGTGCATATGGGATAATATAACCCTTCTCCCCCTCCGTCACCAAGAGTCTCGTAATGCGATAACAGATTGGAAGGGTTCACAGAAGGAGCCTGCTAATAAGTATACTATTAACTAATGCAGTGTTAGTTTTTAATGTTTTATTTATAGAATTAGACAGTGTACACACAATAAAGCATTAAGTTATATATGGTGGTTTTCTTTTAATTATCTGGAAGAAAAAGTATATGGGGCTAAGGGGAGCATTACATTAATACGTAATAGTTATTGAAATGTTGGGCCCATGGTACACTAACATTTTTTGGATTTTTCAGAGCAATGCAACATAGCATTATTCTTTATTATGCCCTGCAGGCCCTCATTTGGGCATGCGTGATGAGGGCATTGTAACGTGGATAGGGGATTATGTGAGGAATGTATGTTAGGTTAATGCTGACCCCTACATGGGTCCTGGTGAGTCCACGGGGCAAATTTAATGGGAACTTCAACTAAGAAGTTCAAAAAAAAAAAGGATCTGAATGTGACAGAAAGACAGCCCGGGTCTCCAGAGAAACATCTGCATATCATATGGGAAAGCCCCAGTGTCTGTGCTAGCACTTTCTGGTGCCTCTATAAATATAGCTGGCTCAAGAACATATGCGACAACAAATAAAATATACCAAACAGCCCTGGGGCACATTCTGTAACATTAAAGGCTTGCTTGGGAAAACACACATTCGACAAATATGTATATATTTGTGTTTTCAATTACAAATACTTGGATTTCTACTTCTGCTTCTCTTTTTTTTCCCCAGCAGTATCCCATGTTTAATATAATAAAGCTGATTAAACAATACCATGATTTGGACCGGCTCCCAATGGGCCCCAGAGTCCTGCTCTCTGTAAATCAATGTCATTTTTATTCTAGTTTTTATTAAAACGAGACGGATCCTCGTGTCTTTGACCTCTCATACGCTTCTCACCTGTCCCCACGTAGATGCCGTCCAATCAACACACAGCTGTCTACTGCAACTCTGACTGTCAACAGGGCGCTTTGAAGATAAGGAACAGATGTCATTAGCCACGGGCACCGAGAGCCCAACACCGGTCACCTTCTGGCAAGTCACGCGGCGGGTCTGGACACCGCCTCCACAGCTCTGAGAGCAAGATGACCAGGATGTCACCATCCACCTGAGCAGAAGACAAAGCACACATTATGGCATCTAACATATGTCTACACTAGATACAGTTAACATCAATAAAAGCACCGGTGAAAACCAGAGCCAGTCATGTGTCACTTTTTGAGGCCTTATATGTTTTGCCGGTGCCTTCTATACAATTAGTCATGGTACCCAGCCATTTCTAGTGCTACAGCATATAGTACGTGTATTTGTAGCAAGTAATAAGTAACTCGGTCTGAAATGAAAACAGGACGTACTTAAGGATTTTGTTATTTTGCAATATAATTTCCCCTTAATGCCGGCAAAACAGCTATTTCCTTGGGGACACATCATCATGTTAAAGTTATGGTTGAGTTGAAGTTCAGGATTAATTTGTCAGAATTATATGGCTTTCAACGCATGAACAATATTTTTTAATTCGGTTTTCTGGCAAATAGTTCTTAACTTGCTCAGTAAATTCAGCACACGCTAATATTTATTTTTTAACATGGCTTAAATTCAATCATTTTTTTTTTCACCTACATATTAGAAACAATATCTTGAAGAACATGTGTTGGTAGAAGGTGTTGTGTTAACAAACCAAAGAGCCAACCACCCAGCACATGCAGGTGCCGAGCTGAAAATTAAATTGCCCTCCATGGCATTCAGTTACCCTACACTATACATTTTCTTCTGTTTCCCAAATTGATCATATGACATTTAAAGATTTCTAGGGCCTTAAGTGGCAGGGTTAAGGGCGTTCTAGCTATAATACAAGTTGTGAAAAATACATAAACTAACAGTCTGATGTATAACAGTCTGATATATTTGGTATCTGTGCTTTTAAACCAATGGCTGGCCAACAACACCCTCACGTTTGCCTCTTTGGAACCCAAATCCAGAATGTTTGCTGAGTATGAGCGTATACCAGCATTCTGCATCCCTGGCCGAAGCAGAAAATTAGCTTATAAATTAGATGTTGTGTAATAAAATAAATACTGTACTTTCGCTAAATGTCTTACTCAGTTACTCCAATAACTATGAAGTCGCAAAGTTACACAAAATTAAAGCTCTACCTCTCTAAAGACATGTCTAGCCATACCCCAAAAGAGTCCATCTTTGGCAACCTGAAGTGTTGGGATGCGTAGGACCCTAATCGACCTCTTAATCAGTTTACATGGTAACACCATTTCTAAGACCACTTTAATGGAGGTGTACAAAAATGCATTCCATTTAAGGAAGTCAGATCAAAAAAGTAGCACGACATAAACTACAGGCCTTTTTACGCCACGAGTAACAATTTAATTTCAATAACATAAGACACACACTTATTTAGACAGGCTCCTTTTTTCCGCACACAATGAGAAAGGTAAACGTGATCGGTCCTATGTTCTTCTCATATAAGGCAACAATTTTATAATGATATAAAACTTTAAAGATGCCTTAACTAGTCTTTTTTGTGTTTTTTGATATTTATTATCATTCTGTAAATAATTTAAATATTAAGATCTATTTATGTTGGCTTTGACTTTGCGAGGTTATTGTTCCAGAAGGAAAAAAAAGGGAAAAAGAAAAGCAAATCTCCACTCGTTTTTGGAATTTAGAGGGCCTTAAACCTGAAAAGCTGTTGTTAGTTATCTTGACTGTTACAGCCTATTTTTTTCTTTTAAATTGTCATTGTTTTTTTCTTAAGACTTAGGTCAAGCCAGGACAAGATCAGCATGATTCCTTCAACACTGCTGTATGATATAAATCTCTCCCGCTTAGTATGTGGTATTATAAACATGCAAGCGGGGGGAAAAAAACAATACTAAAAAATGCCACCCTTTGTTATGACACACAGATCAATACTGTTGCCCCTGAAAGCAAGATGGAGAAGTGTAGTCATTTATCATTATTTTGTGCGCCGTGTAGTGACAGCCCTCATGCAGCTACGGCAGGGTCACTGGCAAGGGAAAGGACCTCCTGGCTGTTAAAGCCGATTTATGGTTTACACCAAGTCCAGAGAGCAATGGAATCAACATCTGCGCAGCTTGCATGAAAACATACATTCCAGCTTATACGGAGCAGGTTTCCTTAGACCTCAGGAAGTGGATAGAGGCCCATAAATTATTTCTGTCGAAATGTTTCTGTCAACACACTGGACTGCCAATCCTAATGAGAATCGCCTGGCGCTTTGGTTTATTTATCACACATATATTTATGGCGTGAAGAGAGAATAAGGAAGAAATGGCCTTGCCTCCTTTGGCCTCTCAGGAAAGTACGCGGGTCACTGGGGCTAAAGTTGGGTTGAAATAAAAACTTCCTCAACCTGAACTCACTTCCAAAGGTACCATGCATAGCCTGCAAGCTTGATGGCCTGAGATGTCATATGGAGGAGCGCTGCTGGGGTCCTCATCAACAAAGCAGAGCGCTAAGCGTCCAGAGGAAAAGGGAATAGTGAAATCATTTCTCTTTAAAACTACCTAGAGCATTTTATTTATTGAGTTATTTTGTTGAAATGCAAAGGGATTTTTTTGTCTAAACTCTAAATTTCCATTCTCCAGGGGTTGAGTCACTGAAAACTAACAACATTCAACTTATACGGCAAGTCACAAATTCACAGATTGATGCGCGTGTTCTGCCTTACAAACTAATTTGAAAGCAACTTGCAGCAAACACATTTTTCCCAAATGTTGCAAGCTCCATTTTATGATGTAAAAGCTGTGCCTATTGAACATTGTGATCTGAATCATATGACTTAGTAAATACATCAACCATAGTACTACATCCACTCCTACAACCGCGCATACTCGTCCAACTCATCCAATAAACAGCCATCATTCCTTTCTTGTAAAATAGCTGAAACAAAGAAAAATATTAAGCATAATACATACCTAGGTGGACAATCTCTTCTGTTGCAGGCGACAGGCTTTACGTTAGGTTTGGGCTTTTCAGAACAATAGGACACATTCACCTCTTCTTTGCCCAGTACGCATCTTAACTGTGGATGTTGGATGCCTCTGTTTCCGCATGACGCTGTACATGGTACCAGACTGACCACAGACCACTGGTATTCGGCCGATTCTGTTGCCGTAAAATTAAAGGGAGATCATGAAGGATAAAGCTACATTTCTGCAAAAAGACACCGCTGGAAATGCAAAATACTGCATTCTGTCCTTAGAACATCCTAAATTCCAAGACCATTATCCTTTTTTGTTTAACCCCTTAACGACAAAGCCTGTACATGTACAGACTCAAAATGCATTGTTTTCAATGGGTCTAGGGACCGCCCATTGTCATTAAGAGGTTAAAAAAACGGTCCTGATATTACCTGCTGTCATATAACACATCTTGTAGTTTACATTTGCTTACCTACTGGAAACTTCAGCGGCTACTCAAAACTACAGGTTCAAAGTAAAACATGACTTACCGGTACTCCCTACACAGCTTTTAACATCATTAAATCCATTTATTAGAACTACCTGGACTATGTTGTTTTCCAACAAATGTAATATTTTTGGGATTCAATGTCCCCAGTTAATAGGCTCGTTTTAGACTATGGCTTCTTTCCTCCTTAGAAATATGTCTGCACTGTGTTTAACCCCTCTATGTATTTGGAAGTTTCTATTATACCCCCTCGTTCGTTTCCCCTTTGTGCTGTACATGTTGAAATCCCTCAGTCTTTCCTGAAGATTTTCCCATCCAGTAAACCAATCCCCAATTTTAATAGCTCTTCTTTGAAACTCGTAGGCATAACCACCCTTTTATCTGCTACTAATGCCTCTGGCTAAGCAATCAAGCACCCTCCTTGCGTTTACTGCTGCTTTGTTCCATTGCGTGCCTTTAACTCTGTATCCTGACTGCATTATTTTGCATTTATCCCACCTAAATGAGTTCATATTTTTGGCTTTGAGTGTACACTTTTGACTCTGGATTTGGGGGCAACTACAATACATGTACCTCGTGAATGCAAAGACATTTTGGGATGGATGAATACGTTCTTGGAACAATTTATGGATCTCTCTCGATAACTGTAATCCCCTAAATACTCTGTACATAGGCTATGAAGAAACATTATCTCCAGCTACAAGCAAAAGATATACACAGGGGAATCACATATCACTACGTCTCTATATCATTCTATGGGACAACCTTTCCAAAATTAGCAACAGATGAAATCTGCTAGCGCACCTTGAATACATTTCATCAAGCCTTCTTTAAGATATTGTATTAACTATTGATGAACTGCCTATTTCTATTGAAATATTGGTTTGTCCAAGTGGTGTAAGCATTTTTCTTTTCAAAACACTCATTTTATCCAAAAATCATTCTAAGTCAAGTATTGGCAGCTTAGAACTAATTGCTAACTAAAGTGTTCTTGGTTTTACAGACATAGGAAAACCAAATACATGAGCATTCCTTAGAGTCTTGGAAATGGCTCAGGGAACAACCCACTTTGTTAAACCAATTTGTTTTATTATATGCGAATGTTGCATCAACAGTCAAATGGGTTTATTTGTCGAACTATAACTTAGCAGTTATAATTTATATTGCAGACATTATTATTATGAAGGGACAAACCTGGTGAGTTTGTCATACAAGCTAAACCAGTGACAGGTCAAGCAATCTCAACAATTAAATTTCACTATGCTGGTTCCATTGAGAAGAGGGTGTTCATCAGGTTTGGCTGTTCATAGTAAAATCCAATAATAGTAGGCTGTGGGCTGGGAGTGGGGTAAATTAGGTGTATAGGGAACCCTGTCATGGAACATTAAGCAGGTCAGAAACGTATATCGTTATATGGTTTAATCAGCTGCATTAACATCATTAGCAGTTATCATGTACCTTCTACACCTACAACATAGGTTCATTTGTCTACCCTTACTATTGAGCGCTTGGCAGCCAATGACTCCTTCTTAGGGCCTTAGAGTCCTCATTTCACACCACTCATCTCTCCTTCCTTCATTCCCAGCTGGTCCTTTTTTCTCTTCTTCTCCCCAACATTTACTGCAGTACACCCATACCCATGTCTCACCACCCTCTCTGCACATTCTTCACACTTTAGTTTTTTAATTTATAACTACCCTTTTTTGGATGCCCTATTAGCCCTTATATTTTAATACTCATGCTTTATTGGAATTGGGACTTTAATTTGAATAATAAACACTTCTGCAAAAGGCAGTGATAAATGTGGTATGAGTTTGTATGCGTACCTTGGACTGATATAGAGGCCTTTTGTCGAAGGGATTCCGATGGGTTATTAATAACGCAGCTATATTCTCCTTGGTGATCCTTGCTCAGGTTGTAAAGTCGAAGAATCTGACCGTTTTCCAGTGGTTCATATGTCAGCTTTGATCTGCCCAGAGGTTGATTCCTGTGAAACCAGGTGATGTTAGGAATAGAGTCTTCTTTCACCGGACATCCTGTTGAAGAGATAAAAAGAACTTTAAATTACAAGTACATCTTTAGGAAGCAAACAACTTTTTTCAGAGTATCCTCTGTGTGCCTTATCAGACTATATTTATGGTACCCAGTTGTACAGAACAGGTATTATCTGTCTAATCCATACCTGCACTTATTAATCATTGATAGTAACAGAGACCAATCTGTACATGACTTCCAGAGATAGTCATAATGAACCGTTAATATGGACATGCTGAATTGGGCCCAAGTCAAATTGCATTTCTGTATCTTTGCTGTGTGTTACATGTACATTTGGAACTTTGAAGAATAACGTAATTCTGCTTCCTGGTATTACTTAGCTAGAAAAAAGAACATTTCACAAAAAATTTGTTTGATGATTAGTCCACGTGCCAATAGAGTAGGCTTGGGTACTTTATGTAAGTTGATGCTTTGCCATACAATCATAAATAATTCTTTTTGATTGGAACCACATGATACGGTTACTTGTTAGGGTCTGTATATGTTAAAATGCCATAGTGACCCAAAAATGAAGTAAAATAGACCATAATGCGTATTATTATTTGTGTTTCATAAAATGCTTCACTGTTACTATAATACAGAGGCAAGCCCTGAAACAGTTGAGGAGCACTGCTGTCTTAATCCATGATAAAGAGATGCTGACAGGAAAAACTTAAGGTACAACATGTGGTTTCTAGTATGAATGCTCAATACACAAAGTGCACAATAATCCCCTTGACCTGTGTGCTCACCTTTCCCTGGGATAAACTTGTCAGTACACTGATGAATCTCAGATGCATTACGTATCCACAGAATGCCATCACTTTGGCTCAATATACTAAACAGATACAGATCGACAGAGACACCAAAACAAGTGGTAACATTGCCTGCTCCGACAGTGTGAATCACGGCACCTAGAGGCATTTGTCAGACAGGATGCTCATCCATGCTCTACCTCTGCTAACCATCAGAAATGACTGGAGATACAGACAGATACTGGAAAATATTGCAGATAATGTGTATGAGCTAATGTTACAGATATATAAAAGTACATGTGCACTTCACACGCTCTTGATTCAGTATATTTTTACATCATCCCCGAGGCAACTCGGCGTCCTTAACTCTACTATTCTCACTTTCTCTCCTCGTTCTTTGTGTGTTACGTAGTGTTGCCAGGTGATTGATGGAAGAATTGATTTATAGAGTAAGAAGCTTAGAACACGAGTAATCTCATTTTATGGTGTCTACTGTGCTACTGAATGAAAAACTAAAATGCTGCTGGTTGCTAATCAGGCTCCCTAACAATGTTGTATCTTGTGTTTGATGTAGCCAGCAGAGAAAGCACTTACCCACCACCACAGGATCTGGGTTACACTGTTCTCGCCTGTTATACAGTACACTGTTATAAATTGGCTGGCTTATAGTAGTTAGGTTTGTTTAAAAAGCTTCTTGCATGCAGTATACATGGCCTACATTCCCAGTGGGCCTTTGTACGGGCGTATGGGTACCAAGTCACTAACACACCCGGGAAACAAAAATGACTCCACATAGAACAATGTTGCCCAACATCTGTTCCAAGAATGTCTGTCTTAACTATTTACATTTTAGGTGCCCTGCTATCCCCTAGGGCAGGGGTAGGCAACCTTCGGCACTAGGGCAGGGGTAGGCAACCTTCGGCACTCCAGAGTTGTGAACTACATTTCCCTTGATGCTTTGCCATCATTATGACTGTAAGAGCATTATGGGAGATGTAGTCCACAACATCAGGAGTGCCGAAAGGTTGCCTACCCCTGCCCAAGAGGAAATAAATAACACAAGGTGCTGTAGACCACAGGTAGCAGTAGTTAGAAGTATCACCAATTTCCACCTGGGTGAAATGTTGCCTACAGGTGTATCTCCTGTACCCAGACATTTTACTGACCGGATTTCTAAATATTGGTAGAGTTCTACCTAGGTAAACTTGCACCACATAAAACGACTGCCATAAACTCTAGTAATCAGATATGAAAATAACACATTTTCAAATAAAATGTATGCAGCTTCTTCTAAACCATCATGAGGATTGTAAAACACATGATAAGCTTAAGACTATAGGGCTCAGATCCAAGTCAAACATTCTGTACAAAACAGAACATTCACTATATAAAAATTCTGGGACACCTGACCATTACACCAACATGGACTTTTATGACATTGCATTCTATTACATAGATATGTAGTCGGTCCCCTCCTTGCAGCTATAACAGCTTCCACTCCTCTGGGAAGGCTTTCCACAAGATTTTGGAGTGTTCCTTTGGGAATTTTTACCCATTCAACCAGTAGAGCATTTGTCAGGTCAGGCACTGTTGAGAAAGCCTGGCTCGCAATCTCCACTCCAGTTCACTCCAAGGTTGTTCATAGTAACATAGTTCATAAGGTTGAAAAAAGACCAAAGTCCATCAAGTTCAACCTATATACATATTGTGTCCCTACTGTGTTGATGGGGTAAATGTCAGGGCTGAGTGCGGGCCAGTCAAGTTCTTCCACATCAAACTCATCCAACTCATTCCAGTCATGCTGGAACAGAAAAGGGCCTTCCCCAAGTTGTCTCCACAATACCATTATATTCTGGCTGGAAATCTGAGGCTGGAACACACTAAGAAGGAACACAGAGAACTGCAGGATGAAGATGCTGTGAGATGACAACATCTGTGAGACTGGACCAGGAAGTGAGTGGTAAAATCACCTTTATTCAAACCAGGGAAGAACATGTATACAGCAGACCAGGTGAAGCCTGCAGGAGGTGAAACGCCTTGTGGAAGAGCATTAAGGACAGTCTATCACAAGTTGTAGAACCGTGTGCCCTACATAGAGACAATGAGGGGGAGGACTACCAGGACTTTAAAAGTACACACTATTTTTTCCTTCGTATACTTTGGTTGATTTTAACATAAGTTTAAAAAATAATTTTACTGCATCCTGGGATTTCCAAACATTTGGTGTGGTACAGCTGCTACCTGCTTCAAAGAAGGTACAAGCCACAACACTCAGAGCCAGGTAATTTTATGGCTCGGAGCAAGGGAGGAAAACACAGAGAGACATTTAGGTGAAGTGCCACCTAAAGGACACAGTCGTATGATTTTCAGGAGCGCTTTTTATTAAAGGCTCCGTTTAAATTGTGAGTACGCACTCTGTAGGATATATATACTATCTACTTCTATATACAGACATACTGCACTATTATTTTTGTATTTCTGTTTTTTCCGTTACATGTTACCACCCAGCAACTACTTAGGGTGAGTTTAAAAATAATATTTATTTTACCGCTCCACACTTTTCTGGTGCGAAAGCGCGAGAATATATATGTCTACATAAAGACAGCTTGAAGGACTTGGGAGCAGGGATCCGGATGGCCTGTTGTTTTTAAATTGTGCAGTATTTTATGGACTTTTTTCTGCAATAAATCCTGTTTACTTGAGAATGAAGATGGGAATAATGTGACATCTCAAACCTGAGAGGCCTAATTAAAAGCACTGAATATAGGAAGTGGTATACGGCTCATGGAAGAGTGAGTGCAATACATCTATCCTCCATACATATGTGTCAGGAATAAGCATATGTATAGCTGATATACGTTTGGAGATTCTACTTCTTACATAGTGTTTTGACTGCTGGACATTACTTCATTATTTTAGCGCACATCTTCTATTTTAGATAGATTTTGATCCTTTCTAAGTTTAATTGCCTTGTAAAATTCTGCAGCAGTCTCACTCAGTTCCCATGGCAGTGATTCTCAGTTGAAAATAAGAAAAATAATTATACGATCTGGCAGCTCTTATTGAAATGGGTGCCAATGATGATGAATTTGAATTACAAATACGACTTAACACCAGGGGCAGGCTGGCCGGGGGAGAATCTCCCTGGGCCGGTTAAAAATGTTGAACCGGTACAAGGAGGCAGAAACACAGCGGGAACATGTAGCGCAAGGTTACTTGACCCGGTGGTGAAATTGAAGCTGTTCATTCACAGAGAGAAAGCTGCCAATGAGGTAAAGTGAGTGCAAGAGGGAAGAAGTGAGTGAGAGGGTAATATATACATATATTAGAATGAGAATGTATGTATATGTGTGTGTGTTAACATAAATGTGTAAGCATTTGTGTGTGTGTTAACATAAATGTGTAAGCATTTGGGTGTGTGAGCATGAATGTGTTTGTGTGTGTGTTAGCATAGATGTGCTTGTGTCAGTGTGTGTTATCATGGATATGTAAGTGTTATCGTGGATGCGTATGTGTAAGTGTTTGTGTTAACATGGATGTGTATGTGTAAATAGTGTGAGAGGAAGTTTATGTTAGCATGAGGGTGTAAGTGTGTGAGCATGAATGTGAATGTGTGAAAGGGAGCGTGTTTTAACATTAATTCACGTGTGTCAGTGAGTATGAGTTAGTGTATGTGTAAGCATGTTTATGTGTGTTAGTGTGAGTGTTTGTTTGTTTAAGTGTGTGTACATATGTGTGCCAGTGCTTTGTTTCCTTGCTCCCCGAGCGAGAAGGTGCCCCAGAATGACGCTCATATTGTAAGAAGTGGATAATACTTATTTTTGTAAATTGTTTTTCTGTACATGTTATACGAATTTACAGACTATTTCTATATGTGTCGTTTCCATTTTTCATTACTCTTACTTGAGCCACCTCATTCCCTCTCGAGCACCATAGAATGAGTCCCTCCCAAAATAAAAGCTTAAAAATACAAAACAAGGAAATTATTCTGGGTTAGCAAAAAAATGAAAGATAATTAATTGTTTAATGAGAATGTTAAACATAACATAGACGTTATTAATTTCCAGGAGAAATTGTTAAATCACATGAGAGGACTCGACGCCAAGATTACACATACTATATGTATATAGCAAAACACTGCAGCGACCCAAAGGTAAACTTTCAGGCTACATGAACGGCTTACAGAGCTATTGCAGAGCACGGCTTTACTATTTACACTATAGCATTTCAATAGTTCATGTTAGGGATGTTGGTAAAGTCAATAAAATAAAAAGTAAAATCAACACCAGACAAACGGCACCATTCTCTAAAGACGTGTATAATTTTTTGAAAGAGCCTGAAAGGGAAATTAAACACAAAATACCAGCTTACGCAACATGAAAAAGCATTTGAGTGGACTGCTGCAATCATGTACAATGTTCCATTGTGTGCACAAGAAGAGCAACATGATGTATTGATCAAGAGAAAAAAAATGTAAATGTGCCCTCTGTGAAATCAGTGGGACTAAACCATAACACGCTAAGGTTTTACCGCTATGGATGTACGGGCCACGCAGGCAGATCAACACATTTTGCAGAAAAAAGGGCGCATGAAATGTCTTGCATGCTCTCAAATGTCACTACTTATGGGGTATTCTCCAAGATAACAAACACTAAAGAGTGTCACACTTGTACGTAAGGTTCCAGGGAGCTTTAAGCTGAAATATAAACATCCACGGAGAGAAAAATCACAAGAATCTCACCCAGAAGTTAGGCTCTGCAAAAATAAAAATACAACAAATACGCAATAAGCTAAAGAAAAGCATATCACAACAACCTTTCATGCCAAGAGTACACAGCTGCAAGCCCCCTGCACACACTCCTAGTCCTAGGCTTCTAAGTGACCTTAAAATAAGTCTGTAGTGCATTGCCAAAAGGCGCGATGCAAAGCCGATTAGAGATGGGCTGAATGGCCAACGGTACATAGGTAACAGACAGAGTTTGGTAGCGACATGAAACACAGTGTGAACGTTGTCTACACATTTATGACTGCTCAATCCGCACACAAGAAGAGCATTGCCAAAGTGGAAAAAACCCATCAGTGTTACCTATACTCCTGTATAACAAACACTACTTGCAGATTGGGTGTCAGTAACTAATAATAATTCTTTGTGACAATAATGGCCCAAGTTAGCTTGAGGTCAGCTTTGGCTTTCATAGGCTTTAGAAAATAAGCCCCTGTAGCAAAATATCGAGTAAGTGATATGCAGTCCGTTCCTCTACTGTACGTAATGTTATGTAAACCGTGGGTAGCACACGTTTACCGTCCCATTTCAAAAGAAAATACAAATAAAATGATGTCGTGAACAAAATTAACCTGACCTGGATTAAAAAGTTAAACAAAGCAACCTACTAATGCCCTCTTACATAATTGTTCTTTCTGGACGCACGGACTTTTAAACAACGGTGTAAACGATGGTTGACATGGAATCTATCCATAAATCCAATTATCCTAGATACCCGAGTACGACTATAAGGGGGTGGAAATGAGCTCGTTTTTCACACAAAGTGGGAACTTAAAAAGACTATTCTTTTCCGCTCTGACGCTGTACTTCTATGGTATGTTCTCTACTATCATTACTGCACTGATGGAATTTACCTTCTAGAATCTGAATTCTGTTTCTGACTACCCATTAAATAATTAACACGTATTATAACATGCCACAAACGCAATGGGATCAGGTCTAAATATTCAATCCTACATTAAGCTTGGCAAATGGAGGGGTAGTAAAATCAGCCAGCCTTTGTATAACCATACTAAACCCCCCCCCCACATATCATCTTACGTACCTATCAGGGCTGAGCCCCCGAGATTAACCTGGAGTGTGTTTCCATTCTGAGATGTCAGCACATATGGTTCTCCTGGCACAAGTTCAGCAAGCAGCATTTGTAGACGATCTACTCCATAGGTGTCGCGGGACAGACCTGGGGGGGATGTTTAAAACCATTACGGGTGAATGCCAACATCAGCCTGTCATTGGGGTCACATTTTAAAACGGTGTATGAATTTCAGCTGTATTAATATTTAGCCATCAAAAGCTGCTAATCACAAAATGAGGGCATTTTAACCATTACTGCACAACGAACGTTTGGCTTTTTAAACAATCCCGTATTCCTTTTAGAATAGGCTTAAATAGTGCAAGAGGGGGTTTTCTGTTCCTGCAAACAACTGTAGGATGTTGAATCATGTTAGAGGATTTGTTGTTGGTACTGCAAACCTTATGACACACATACACACACCTACTCCTGACATACCCCCAGTCAAGGATCTTAAGGGTTATATCCCCCTTAAAATATACACCTTTCCACTAAAACCTTTTTTAATAAAAAAGTGAGAATTGAACCAAGGTTATGGGCACAACCAACGCCTGTATTATTGGAGACGGGGTCTGTTAAGAACAGAAGGGAGAAGGCGAGTAGGAAGAAGTGAGCATCTCTTAATGACTATGCAGACTTTACTGTTAATAGGAGGCCTATATTTGCGATAGGATTCGGATCTTAGATCAGTCCTTGGTCTGGTCTTAGATTGAGCCTAACATTTTGCCCATCACATAGATGTTTAAATTCCCTCGCTGGATTTGCATCTACAACTTCTGAAGGGAGGCTGTTCCGTTTATCTACCACCCTTGCACTAAAGGAAAACAATCTGTTTTTTGATTATTGTTCTAACTTTTATAACCAAATCTATAGAAGGATTCACCAGAATTTGCATTCTGAGAACATTCGCTCTGTTTACTATGTACCTTAATATGCATTAATTGTCAGTGGGGCTGTTAAGAGTAACAAAATATGGTTAATTGCACTTTAATTTAAAGCTTATATTACAATAATTTGTTCTCATTGTAAACCAAATGACTTTTGAAGTGTCTCTGAAACACTCAAAAATCCAATGCCAGTTGAGTACACCTTGAGTTTACCTGTAACGTGAAGCTGGGTAGACTCGGACACTTCTCCATGCACGTTGGATGCTCTACACGTGTAGAGTCCCTGATCCAACTCGGTTACATTCCCAATGGATAGATAAGAGTCGCTCACGTGGGAGGCAGGGTGCAATCTGCTCTTATTTCTGTACCAAGAAACCTCTGCTTCGGGAAGTCCTACGAGAGAAACATTACCCATTCCAAATTATTGCCAGGAACACAGCAATGCATATTTTTCTACAAGGATCCACCTTAACCAACTCAGTGCCAGAATGGCAAGGATCATACAATCTTCTGCCCGTAACATGCTTGTTTCTACATTTTGATCATGCAAAAAGAAACAAAAATGATCTCTGTCTCTACTGAACACATCTAAGATGACTTTTACAGCTTCACCACTAGGTGGCGAGAGTACATTAGCCTCTGCACGTTTACCCCAGAGAAGCAGCTTCTCATGTATACTGTATATACATATATATATATATATATACATATATATATATATATATATATATATATACACATATACGTGTGTGTGTGAAACCGAAGGAACACCATTCACAAATACATTATGTTAATTGTACTTAACTCTACAACTCCTATGCAGTTGGTTATGGCACAGTAGATGGCGCTTAAAAGCAATGAGATTGATTAGAAAGCTGGGGTGTCCTGCAATAAATGCTGTAAACATTTAGAAATGCTCATTCTGATTAATTATTTTGTGCAGATGAAGTCATATAATCAAGTATGCATTTTGCCCATACTAAATGAAAAAGAAGTCCATCTGACAAGAGCCAGAAATCAGGGAGCCTTCCTATGGACAAATGTGCCACATTTCCAAACCACTTTAAATGTTCTTTTTCATTTGCTCTTTTTAACTGCGGTATAAAGAAACCCTGGGCCAAATACACCTTATGGTTTACCCCATCAATGTATGTATCATGCAAGCCGTATTCAATAATAAGAGATTACGACCACAAATTAAAAACAGATCTCTTGGTTGACGCACGAATGATGAAGATGGCTTCAGTTGCCCTAAAATGGAAAGTCCATTATGCTATTGTAACCTCCTGGGTTACACAATATTATCAACTTCATAATGAAATCCTCTCCTTCAGCTTATCAAAGCTTGTCAACAGCCTGGCTATTTGACTGTCTCCTCGCGCTGGTATAGGAGCCAAATGTCATATTTGTATATTGCAGCTCATACTTCACTCCGATACTCACCCAGTGTATACTGTCTGCATAGAACACATCATAAAACGTCATGTCTACACTTTCCAATTGGAGACCATGCTGATCCCAGCCCTGGCATAACTCAAAATCTTGTAAGAAGATGTCTCATGGACATGTATGAACAACGAGCACTCTGAACCCTGGGCCATATGCTGATAAGGGTGCTGCATTATATGAGGAGTACGTGTTCGCAAGGATTTTAATGGTGCAATACATTATGCATGCAGAAATATTGTGGTTCAGGGAAGGTTCTAAAATACACCAGTTTATAAAGACCGAGAGAAATAACTGAAATGAAGGAAAAAGTTTCGTTTTCGGATGATGCATGAACTACTACAAGAGACTGTTTTCTTCAACCAAGAGGTGGCTTGATGTCCAGAAGCAAGAAGCCACATAAGGTCTATAAGGTTAACTCTTAAATGACACTGGTTTCCAAAAAAAAGCACAAGCTCTAGGATGTTTCAATCAATAAGTTATGCTAAAGGCTGCAACAACGACAGCATAATAATCTTTTCCATACACAATGGAGAACCTATATGAGAGATATCAGGTCTACACAGCAGAATCAGAAGGTAAGCCAAGTCTTTATAATCCATCCCGCCGCATATTTTTGGATTCCCATATCCTTCTTAACAAACACATTTTAAAAGGTTTATTAGATATTATAAATTTTTAACTTTTTCCCTATACTGGTTGGCTATGCACAGCACAGCAAACAATGTATAGTATAATATATAGCTGTATAGTAACCCCAGTAAGTATCCAGCTATGCAAAACAAAAGGCAGACTGTTACCCTTCTAGTTAGATGTGACCAAGACAGGGATAATTCCACGTAAAGTCAAACTTATTGTCTTTCGTTCCACCAAACGAAACATGAGCTGGAAAACGGATTAGCATGAAATGTATTTTACATTGATTAAATGCAGCTCTTTAAAAAGTAAACAGACATACAACATAAAGCCTTCTACTTCTAGAACGAGTTGATATTCCTGTTTGGCACGCACAGCTGTATTGCATGATGTGTTAATCCAATCATTCCTTGGGTCATTTTTTTTATAGGCCCAAGACGCTAGTGTGTGACAGTGGGAGAAAAAACTAATGAGGTATTGCAAAGATCAGAACAATGTGTAACGCGAGATTCCCACAGACATTTCCTGGGGGGGGGGTTATTTATCCTAACTTGTTTACCCATAAGGTTTCATTCTTGCTGTGTGGGTTATAATTTACTTTTAATGGGGTAGCCCCATGGAAAAAAATATAGTGCTATAAACAGAAATTTGGGTTAGCATTGACAAAAACCTAGTTTATCTCATTTTGCTCCCTGCACAAACACCACAGTAAGACGATACTTTATGGCAATGTTAATGAAGTCCATTCCTCCACAGACTTTCATTAGAAAGAATGTATATCTGGGTGAGCCATTGTGTTGTTTGCATCTAGGCAGCATTACAAGGAGCAGGGGTGTCCAAGCAATCGCCCCAGAGGAATTATTTAATGTTTTCCCCCCAGAGTAGATTAAAACAGTTATATTTATATTAGGAAGCATGTTTTCCCCACTGCGTATATCTGAGTAGTGATGATTTATACAGCTTGTGTACATCATTACAATGGCAAAAACCAAAGTATAACTGAATGGAAACTCTGAAAGTGGTTGAAATTCTTCCTATAAATGACATTACGTAAACAATATCAAAAATACATAAATAATTTACATCAAACTAAATAAATATAAAACATCAAACTAAAAAAATATAACAAAAACATAGTAAAAACCTTTCAATAGTTATCTTACCAGCTACTTGACAGTGTATAGTAACATTGGTTCCTTGAACTGTCTTCACCACGTTTCCCACATCGACATTGATGGAGGGAGCATCAGTGTTGATCAAAGCATTCCTGGAGGTCTTTATTAATGGTTTTCCTAAACACAAGAAGCACTCTGTATATTACGGTGGCCCAAGGGTGGATAGTTTCAAAGAACATCTATCGAGGGGGAAAGTGAGCCTGGTCTTTAAAACCAAAACTGTCTGTAAACAGCAAATGTTATGTTGTGTTAACGTAAGGCGATTGCATGGTGAGACCACAGGAGAGCTGGCCAGTCTTAAAATGTCCATGAGGTAGAAGAGGTCAGGAATGTATGGAGGACTTCTCAGAGACTCATTGACACGCATGATTGATGCATCATGCCTTTGTGAAACTTGAGAAAAGGACATTATTTAACACTTCATATTTAGGTAGTCATATTTGAAAAAGGTTGCAGTGGAATGGCAACAATAGCCCACACGTGTGAAGAATGTAACTTGTATTTTAATATGGTTTAGTATATGCTACATACCTTCGAGAGTAATGGCAATAGAAACAGAAGCATATCCCAATGAGTTGGTTGCATTACATGTGTAAAACCCAACATCAGCTCCAACTGGCTCCAGAATCTGCAGGGAGTCATCTGACTTTAGAAGGATCCTGATTAAAAGAGATTAATGATAGGGAAAAATAATCTATTGCATCAAAACATAAAATGATATGTATGTTGTTTCAATAGAGAGTAGTATTAATGTTTTCATACACACATATATAAAACATAGAGATTGAATATTTTTGTTACTGGATACTTTTGTTATAGGGCAATCATAAGGGCTTGGTTTGAGATTGATTCAGGACCAACTGCTATCTGCTTATATAATTAGTCATTTAGACAAAGGATACATTTTAGTTACACAAACATGTACCGTAATTATTGTGTCCTTTATGTCTGGTGAACACTGTGACACAATCATACCCAGCAAACATTAAAAGCTCGAAGAAAGGAAGGACATCAGTTGAGGAAAGAGACATAGAGGAATTTGTATCCCAAATGGGGCCTTCACTTCAAAAGTGGGACACTAGGAGGGGGTACGACAATGGTAGTCTTGGAGTGGTAATATACAAAAGCCCTATGTTAGCTTGTTCACATATGATACTTGCATATATATATATGACCAAGGCCACACTACCACACGCACACGACTAGTCTAGATTTGTATTCCATGATACTGCTGTGAAACTCTGCAACTGTGACAGCCAGCCAGATTAGATCCCCTTCATTCACCACAGACCTCAACAGTGAGTTGACTTAACCCCTATAGTGAAGGGGAAAATGATTTAATCCCCTGCTTATTTTGTATGTTTGCCCACTGACAAAGACATGATCAGTCTAACATTTTAATGATGATTTAATTTGAGGCTGACGTTTGGTAACTCGAACCTTCAGCTCCCTCCACAGATTTTCAGGATTAAGGTCTGGAGACTGGCTAGGCCACTCCAGGACCTTAATGTGCTTCTTCTTGAGCCACTCCTTTGTTGCCTTGGCCATGTGTCATTGTCATGCTGAAATACCCATCCACGACCCATTTTCAATGCTCTGGCTGAGAATGAGGTTCTCACCCAAGATTTGATGGTACATGGCTCCATCCATCGTCCCTTTGATGGGGTGAAGTTGTCCTGTCCCCTTAGCAGAAATACACCCGCAAAGCATAATGTTTCTACCTCCATGTTTGATGCTGGGGATGGTGTTCTTGGGGTCACAGGCAGCATTCCTCAACAACAGTTTAGTCTCATCTCACCACAACACTTTCACCCAGTTCTCCTCTTTATCATTCAGATGTTCATTGGCAAACTTCAGACGGGCCTGTACATGTGCTTTCTTGAGCAGGGGGACCTTGCGGGCGCTGCAGGATTTCAGTCCTTCATGGCGTTATGTGTAACCAATTGTTTTCTTGGTGACTATGGTCCCAGCTGTCTTGAGATCATTGACAAGATACTCCCCTGTAGTTCTGGGCTGATTTCTCTCTGTTCTCATGATCATTGAAACTCCACAAGGTGAGATCTTGCATGGTGCCCCAGACTGAGGGAGATTGACAGTTACTTTGTGTTTCTTCCATTTGCAAATAATAACACCAACTGTTGTCACCTTCTCACCAAGCTGCTTGGCGATGGTCTTGTAGCCCATTCCAGCCTTGTGTAGGTCTACAGTCTTATCCCTGACATCCTTGGACAGCTCTTTGGTCTTGGCCATGGTGGAGAGTTTGGAATCTGATTGATTGCTTCTTTGGACAGGCGTCTTTGATATATAGGTAACAAATTGAGATTAGGAGCACTCTCTTTAAGAAAGTGCTCCTAATCTCAGCTCGTTACCTGTATAGAAGACACCTGGGAGCCAGACATCTTGCTGATTGATAGGGGATAGGGGAATACTTATTTCACTGAGTAAAATGCAAATTTATAATTTATAACTTTAAATGTGTTATTCTTTTTGTTGTTATTCTGTCTCTCCCTGTTCAAATAAACCTACCATTAATTATAGACTGATCATGTCTTTGTCAGTGGGCAAACGTACAAAATCAGCAGGGGATCAAGTCATATTTTCCTTCACTGTACATCCATCATATCCTGGAGGAGAAGCCTTCTAATGCTAGCAATACCATGGCAGCAGGTGGCATATAGGTCCAGTAGCAGAGAAATGGAGGCACTGAAATTATAAACCATTGAAAAATCTATTACATGTCCGATTGGCTAAATTGGGGATTTTAAAGCCAGCACTACCACTTAGTTAATTCTTATTTTACATGGGGTTTACATTCCCAAATAAGTTCTTTTTTCTAATAAGAATCCATATGTGCTTGCTAACTTAAGCAATTGCAGTCTGTAGGAAACTTTCTCAGGAAAGCATGATTATAAGCAGAAGCAAAGAGAAAACATCAAAAGACGTATTCACTAAAAAGGGATACGTTAATATTGTTTGAATGTTACCAGCTCACTTTCTTAGAAATGGTATGTTGGAAGGTTATATTATTAAGGTTAAAAAGTGAAAACAGTAATAACATGGATCAAGATCTCAAAATCACAATGGGAGTAATTTATTAAAAAAAAAATGGGGAAAGTTTAAAAAGTGGCCTTGATGACTGGACCATTTTATTGGTTGTTACGGAGATAAGACCACATTTCGCATTTGGCACCAAAATCACTTTTCCTGCATAAGCTCCAATATTTCTCAAGTGTATGACATGTTTACAGTCTACTGCTATGAACACTGCGTCCTTAATTTGGGCTTCATACAGAAACACATGATGCCTCAGCAGGAGATGGGAAGTATTTAGCGGCGATGGGTCTCCATGGAGGTACAGCTAAGGTTCCAAATGTTTTCATAAGGCTTTACTAAGACAACTGATTTCATTGCAACCACAGCAATGGACAAGTAGACTACAAAACGCGTTAACACTATCTGGTTGTCGTGTAAGCGTAGGCTGGTCCTCCAATGGCCACTAATACAAATATGCTCACAAGTAAAGAACAAGAACATGCTCAGTTACCTCGGATTCATTGTAATTACAGGTCCGTGTAGTTCCTACAATGTGATCATGTACATGGCACAATTGCCACAGATAAATACCTAATAGAGCTGCTTTAAAAGAGCACTTTCCTTTCTGTTCTGTAAACCAAATGTTAAAAACTGTGTGTGCCAACACAGCCGAAATTCAAGATACAATCAATTATAGAAGTATCACATTGCTATTTTGTTTTTAACTCTGGAGTAATTGACAATGCATTAGGGCTCCATAAATCATTACTGCACTTGGCAGTTTGCTGAAGAACTACCGGTACTGCAAAATTAATCCCAGAAGTGACCTAATGTTAAGTCTTTGTAATGCAAACACACCGGGCTGTTTTTTTGGATCCGAGCACAGTCTTAAAATTTCTAAACATGAAGCAGTGGTGAAAAGCACAAGTGGAGATAGCTGAACACAATTAATACTACTACTGACACACAAATACAGCCCAAGCATGGCTACCTATAAGGTAAAGAGGCGCACATAAAGTGGTTAATGCCTGCTGTCCCATGTTCATCTTTGATACATGTGCTCACATTTGAAGAACTTTAATTTGGAGAACTTGCACATTCAACTAATAATCCTTATGCAATGGATTCTGAACCTTGTATATGCATACAGTACTACATAGTTACATAGTAATAAGGTTGACAAAAGACCTAAGTCCCTCAAGTTAAACCCTTCTACATAACCTTCCTACTCTTGAGCCAAAAGAAGGCAAAAAAACCCTTATTAAGCTACTTGGAATTCTGCCATCAGAGGGAAAAGTTCCTTCTTGACTCCAAAAGGCAATCAGATTTCTCCTTGGATCAAGAACGCTCTAAAATATTAATATTATAGACCTGTATGTCATGCCTTTCTAAAAAAATCCAGACCTATTTTGAAGGCATCTAATGTATTTAATAATACCACCTCCCTGGGCAGTGAATTCCATACTTTTATTGTCCTTACTGAAAATACGGGTCTAACAAACTAGACAGATAGATAACTATTATGTATATTCTATTTACATTTTTTAAGCATACTTTATTTTCAAGAACTGAAAGTATTAATAACATTGAACATTGGTGATTCACTGGTACTAGGCACCCATGCTAGACATCTGCCAATATATGTGTTCAAATTAGACTACATATGTTTGTATGTATGATGGACAGGTAGATTTCCAAAAAACTGGGGTTTAAGGACCCAGCTTCTCTTCCAGAGCCATGAAAAGAAGCATCCCCAGTTAATATATATAGGTACGTGATAGCAATGTAATTTTAGCATTTTCTGGCCATATGTTATACATTACCCAACCACAACTTAGTAAAACTGAACAGAATATAAACATACCTGTTACTATATTTTACTTCCACACCATTTTTTGACCAGCTGATAACTGGCTTTGGATTTCCACCTGCTTCACAATGAAGGAGAACACTGAGTGTTCCACTAGCCAAAGCCACTGTTTGTCCTATATGAGTGACAACCTCAGAGGCTGAGAACTGTTGGGCAGCGGATATCTTCCTCAAAATGACTGGTTTCCTGAGGGCATGTTCTGAGACTGACTCATGAGCCTCAGTCACATCAGCTTCCATTGATGAAGCCATCCATGAGCTAGAGAAACCAGAAACTTGTTTGTACAGTGAATGTTCTGAGATTGCCGGGCTAAGCTGTTTAGGTTCTGCCTTGAATATAAGGTGTTCACGACTTTCTGCATGGTTTCTCATCAGTTCTTGCGCTAACTGTGTGAGAAGTCTGTTGTTGTTTTCTTGGAGATCCTGCGATGATATAATGAACTCGTCCAAGCGCTTAAGGTCCATGACAAATGTGTAAGGCAAAGAGTTGTCAACTTGGTCTTCTTCCGATGAGATATTTCTCTCAAATGATTCTTGCAGTTCTGATGGATCCACAGTCACGTCAGACCAGACTTTAAGTGCCAGAAGACGTGAGACAATATTATCATACAGACTGCTAGGATCTACTATTTGTTTGTCACTCTTACTTCTGTTAAGTAAATTACTATTATATTGTTTCTCTGGGCGATTATAGGCTTCATTCTTCTTGATTTTCTTCATAGCTTCTTCTTCTCTTAATCTTGGCGTGTGAGAAATAATCTTATCATTGTCCCCAATAAGTTTAATGACAAAATGTTCCTGGCTAGGCCCAGCCATACATGTATAAACACCAGTGTCTGTGGACCTGAGGTGATGAATTTTGATATAGCCATGAGGTGCAACAGTAACATGCTCAGAACTGATCAAATTCTTGCCATCTTTTTCCCAAATGATTTGTTGTTTTCTAAACCTCCGCACAGGACACCGAAGTACAAGGGAGGTCTTTGGAAGAAGGTAACCATAACCACCAACAACTAACTGTAACTTCTTTTGTTTTTTGAGTTGAATGTAAATTTTTCGGAGCCCTGTGATCTGGGGATTTGTTTTCTGTGCAGGCCTGGGTCCTATAAAACAAAAATGAATAGTAATTATTGAGTATATTCATCAAATATTAATAGCTGAACTCTGCAGTAATAGAACCCACACATACATCACAGCTAAAAAAGAGAGAAGTTATTGTCCACAAATATCAATGACATAAGAAATGTATTTTAATGGAACATATACTTCATGCTAAACAATTCCAGAGAAAAGGAAATTACTGTGAGTAAAACACCAGCATCAGTAAGATGGTACATACTTGTGCAAGCTGTCAATGAACAAGCTCGGACCAATGGATGAAGAGGAGAGTCTAAGCACATTGAAGAATCTCCCACAATATAGTCTCCAGTTTTCAGCTTCTTCTTGCAAACAGCACGTTGAGTCTGGGTTCCTTCTCCACAGGTTACCGAACACTGCAATTAACAGTTCATTATGTTACTTCACCCTATTATCGTCGTCTTCTGCCCCACTAAGAACATTATCATCAAGGTAATACACAAGGCTGTACCTGAGACCATTCGGTTAGATGCCACTCTGCGGGACAGTCCGCATTCATACACAACTCCTGAGAGGCAGGTTTCACGGCAGAGCAAAATGTTTCTGGCAATTCCAAGATGCTTCCATCAGATAGACGCTGCTTGCAGAGGACTTCTCGGGTCTGTATGCCACCACCACACGTCTGCGAGCACTGTATCGATTAAAGGGCCAATTAGAGCAAAAGCAGATATGCAAAGAAAAACTACAGGTCAAAAACAGTCATGTTAATACCATTCTGATACCAGAACACATAGATATATTTACAGTAGTACAGCATTAAATGTAGTCTGAATTCTCAAATGGTGAACTGGTGAACTGTTACGTTCCATTGCATATTAAGCCACACTGTATATTTATATAAAGAGATATTACTGGGGAATTGTTTGGATGAAAGCCAGACTGAAACTTAATCCTGATAAAGAGCAACGTATTCTATGTCATCAAAGACAACATATTGTCTGAAAAGTAAATTTACTTGTACAATAATCACTAGGTTGGGGATGAATTTTCCAGTAGTATATGCAGTACAGACAATATGTATATACTGTATATTTCTTCTAAGAAAATCAAGTCTTCTTCAATACAGGTCTTTTTTTTACTATATTAAATTAAAAAGCTTCTCTTTTTCCACATTTTATATATATGTTCCTAAAGAGATTGATCCTTTGAAAAAAAGCATACATTAATAAATGCGAGAGAGCATAAAAACAATGCAGTAGTGTGAAGAATTGAAAGCATGGAAAAATACTATGAAGAGTCAAACTGTAAGTCATCATGACAATAAGATGCTTGTAAAATAACCATTTAATGGATCCTATCTGGAAAACGCAGTGGAACAGTGATGCACAGACTTAGCAACTAACGATCCACATGCTCTAGATTACAACTTCTTGTTGGAAGTTTTGGGAGTTGTACTCACTGTAGCGACCAATGGAACGGGCCAACCAGTAGGAACACCCCACTTTTCATACTGAATTTCTTTTTTTTAGTAGGTACATGGAATCTATAGATATATCCTTGGAGAGACTGCCATATAAAGTAACTAATTCCCTCTGATTTAACTTCTAAGACTCATGGTTACAGAACATGGATCCCTCTACCCTCCATTCCTATACGTTGATCATCTACTCTCTTCTCTGTTTCTTCAAGAAGAAGAAGAGCCTACAGCACTCAAGTTCCATGATCATCGCGTTGATTGGTGCTGTATGTATATATGCTTTGTATAATAAATTGAGAAGACATAGCAGATGTGATCCTTATGAGACTAGTGCTTACATAATGTGGCTTTCATAACATTTATATATATATATATCCTGATTTGGAAACATGAAGCATAGCATTTTGATTGCACGTTATTTCTACAGAAAACATGACAAAGATGGACAGGACTAAATTTCTACATACTTTACGACACAATTGTTAGTTATTCTGCATCCATTAGGTACAGATTTGTTTAGTATAAAATCTGACCCCCTGATTTGTAGTTTGATATTTGTAGTTTTATATCTACACAATGACCAGTTGGCTGCCCCTAATTTAGAGGAAACACAAAAGGTGGTGGTGCCATATATTAGGTACCATATATAATAAGCAGTTGATCATGTCTTCTTTTGATCTATGCAGTAAAACTGAGACTAGAAGTAAGGGCATATGAATGTGCGATACATTTTTTGCTTAGTGAACCAATATCTAATACGACCCTTGAGTGGCCTAATTAAATACCCCGTTTGAGCCGGGACCAGCAGGACAGTGCAGTACAGTACTGGTATAAAAGGGTTAACACAGCCATTTCTTCTGGCTTGTGTAAGTTTTTGGCACAGTGTCCCATCCTATAAAAAGCTGCTGAAAACAAGATAAACCCATTTTTGGCGTATCACCAAAAAATAACAATCTTTAAATAAATACGGGTTTAAATTTATATGGCTTTTTCTTTATCATCTTGAAGGATATAAGCTTTGATTATAATAAACTCATCTGCCAAGAAACAGACGGCTTTTAAATTTATCCAGACTGCCTTCCTTTTCATCCTCTCTCCTTTTTTTTCATACTAGGGGCTGAAAATTTAATTTAAAGCTCTTTGTTGTGGAATCAGTTAAAATTTGATCTTTCACCTGTTCAAGGAGCTTTCATTTAAGTGATTGCGGGGGGAAATATGGTACGGATGCAACAAACCCTAAATAAATTCTGATTCTCGTAAAAAAAAAAAGTTATAGGGGAATTGTATCAAAATTAGCTATGAACGTAGAATGTTCTACATGTGTCTTGAGAAAGAACAAAACTTACTGGCTTTTATACTATGCAGATGTGGATACTCTGCATAGCCCCATATTTTACTAAGCATATAAAGCAATCAATGTCTTAGCAGATATCGCAACACCTTTCTAATGTATATTTAGCAAAGGTTTTAAAGTGACAGCTCAAAATTAAAAGCATGTTGGCAAATTTGGAAAATGTAACTGTAACATATTAAAAAGTCATCTTTTTCCCCCATTACATAAAAAAACCCACTTAATAACCAGACGGCTATACTGTACACATTTTGGCTTTATAGAAATTCTTCTTCTTTTTTGGAAGAAACCCAAACTAACACCACTGGCAATTATTACTCCTGCTAAGTTAAGTGCTTCTATTTTTACATTGCACACATGCAGTAGCTTCGACCCGTGTTTATCATCTACTGAGACGGATATTAAACTTTATCCTGTTAAAGCTGTGACAATCTTAGTGGTACTTATTATCTCAGAGTATACAGCAGGGGTGTCAATCTTAATGGGACGCTTCAGCCACCATATGCACTTTAGCATATAATAGCAGCAAATGCATGGGGGGATCCTGCATTTGACTCTTTCCTTGGCTCCACCTTGGTAAGGGTTCTGAAGGGGTTCTCAGGAATCACCTATGCACATAAAGTGTTAACCAGCCAATCAATGATGCAAAAATGCACCACGGAGAGAACTGCGGCTTTGACTTTTTACACGTTTAAGCACATTAAAGTGCTCACATGGTACTTTAAAATGCATTCTTTGTTGTGATGCTGCCTGGGACCATTAGACTGTCCCTTTAATAAGATATTCTTCCCTTCTGTTAAGTAACTACTCCACCTTGGCTCTGGCTTCCTTTACGATGGGGGAAAAGGAGACGCTTTATTTTAGTAGGCTGTAAAGTTCAACTGAGCAAAAGAACTTCTCAAGCAAGAGCTTTCCACAGTGATTTCAGAAGCAGAAACAGATCCTTTTGAAAGACGAAAGGTTTCTCGACAAGGATTCCAGAGCAAAACAATTTTTGCAAAGTTTTAAACCAGGAAACTGTACCCCATGATAGATTTACAATATTGTTTTTTTTTATTACTTTTATTGTGATGCATACTACATAAAATTTTCTCCATCAGTTGCAAAAAAATATACTGCAAGAGGAACAAACTTTACGGTCACTCACAGTCCATTATTTTAGGTATTTAGTTGGACCCAACTAGCAGCGAGCAAAGCGGTGAT
Source organism: Spea multiplicata (assembly GCA_009364415.1). Lineage (NCBI taxonomy): Eukaryota > Metazoa > Chordata > Amphibia > Anura > Pelobatidae > Spea > Spea multiplicata. Next base: position 37,547 of record VKOC01047052.1, read on the forward strand.
ACTTATTTGAGACTATCCAGTAGACTTGTGCATTTGGATTCGTATGAATTGCAAATTTACTTAATTTTTGTAAATTCGGCGATTCGTACAAAGCCCCAAAAATGAGGCCAGACCCCCCACGAATCCGACAAAAACGAAGCAAAAAGCTCTGAATTTTCATCCGAAATTCATCTGTCCACATTCACTCGCTCTCTCACTCTCATTCCCATTTACTCTCTCACTCTCTCTAAATGTTTCCGTACCTTTTCTGCCGTCCACTTCCGCCGCCCACTTCCGGTTCCATATCTTCTTCTGCATCTTCTCTCTTGGCAGCACTGCTGTGATGTCCTCTCCGATCCGCCAATCGGGGAAGAGGACGTCACTGAAAGGGCCAACTGAGGGCAATATGGCAGCGCAACATCCTCTCGTGATCATCCAATCGGAGGACGTCATTCCCAAATTAAAAATTACCCTGAATTCCGGCCAAACCGAATGGGCAGGGAACGAAATTCATGGCGCGAAAACTAATGGGCCAAAAATTGAACATTGAACATTTTTGGCTCATTTGCACATGTCTACTACCCACTGATAGGTAACTTTGGTCCTTGTAACAATTATCAGTAATTTCTCTTATGCCAGCCTAGGATTGTCACGGTTGTGCAGTTGGGTCATACCAGGCCTGGACCACCTGGCAAGAGCTGCATCAGAAGTACATCAATGTGTACTTCTCAGTATCCATCAGAGCTTAGCATATGGGACATCAGTAAGGCAGCAGTACCTTTTGTTTAAGAAAATCAACCCTGGGGATTTTAATTCAAGGATGGTTGAGGAGCCACAACCGGCCTAATCAGCACCTGTCTTGATATTATAAACCATTGCTTACTGTGATATATCTCTGCCTTACCTGCTTCCATTCCGAAGTATACCAGACTGGTGGACAATCAAAGCGATTGCAGGCCTGAACTAACGTAGGTTTTGGTTGGCTGCAGAAATCGTCTCCCAAGACCACTGTCTCGTTTGTTTCTCTTGACAAGAGATGAGAGCAAAAGACATCTCTGGTTTGCAAACCCACGCCACAAGTCAAACTACACGAGCTCCAGTTTCCGATCTCCCACCTGGTGAAATAACAGTAAGTTGGGACAGCTGTTTAGTGCTGTTACAGATTGTTACACATAGCAGTGTACTAGTATCATAGGAATACACTCGTTTCAGAAATGGCATATTAAAAGCATTTTTCATACGTATCTAAAAATTTCAACTCATAACTTAGAAAAGTGATAACTGCAATAAATGATGGACAAGCCTGTACGGGCAAAAATGTGCTGTGTTGATTTTATTATGAAACATACGTGGGGATCTTGACCTCTTTTAAATTACACATACGGTAATAATAACACCTTTAGTTTTTTTAGATAATGGTTGGTGGCAAAAAAAATCCTGTAACCATCCCTTCCAGATATTAAGCTGCCATTTGCAAAGCCCTCATGTACTGATCGTACAACTCAGCTGAAACAATTTGTTATCGATTCTCCACTGCAGATAGGACTTAATGAGCGAGTGCTGGCAGCTGCCTGCCGTGACTCCAACTTGGGCTAGTATATTCCATATCAGTGCTGACCTTTGAGTCACATGATAAATAAAAATGACAGAAGAAGCTGTAGCTCACCAATATATCATACCTTGGCGCCCTATACCTATACACCTTCACAAATTTCTCTGGGGTTCTCCTTTCCATAGGAGAACAAGTACCTCCAACACAACAAGTTCAAAGGATGGAAAAGTATTGGGGTACCACTTTGGTTCTACCAGATGTAACAAAAGGAGTACACACTGCTAAAACATTCATTACCCTTTCCCCCCCGATAAATTAGTGATATGTTATGTAAAGTGTATTCTTTCCAAATCCTATTTCAGAATTTTTTAACATTTTTTTTCATTATTTTTTCAGATATCAGACACAATGAATGACAAGAGTTTCTTCTCAAAGGAGACATTTTAGGGGGGGGGGGGAGGGAATTTTATAACTTGCTACAGCACCACAAATTACTTTCGAAAAAAAAAATGTCCTAGAAGCCAGTGATTTACACACAGCGTTTACAATCAAAATGCTTCAACTGAAATAACATTTTAGGCTCTTGTATACCACGCCGTTCCAGGCATAGCCAAAAGCTTTTAAAACTTCTTTGCATTTGGCATTACTTCAGAGTACGGCGCGTGAATGTGTACTTCAATCGCTAACTCTGATGCCTGCCGCTGTATATCTTGCCTGGCTCATGGGGCCCTATTCACTGCTTATATCTTATGAGTTATTCTCCATTCTGGAACCAACGAAAAGTACAAATCAGCATGAGGGTTGCGAAAAAAATACCATCCCATAATTCCTCGTCCACTCCTATCGATGCCGTAAATACAACTCGGGTTCTGCATATTTTTTTATACCACATCACTCTGTAGCCTTTTTATCTAAACAATCCCAATCTGTGTTCACACAAAAGATTATGTTGGCTCCTTAAGAAATTATATCAATAACACAATCATTCCTCACATGGCGAAAGTCCACCACTTTAACCATTATACTCTTGCATCTGCTTAGTCATGTGTTTGTGGTGTTGAAGGTAGATTTACACCCATCGAAACCATTCCAAGTAAAACATTTTATTATGGCCGTAAGCCCTAGCCATCCTTTCGCTTTGAGATCGGTATGGCTTCTAGGAGCATTGCGGCGATAAAAATAGACAGAATATGCACACAATTAGACATCTGTTCAAAATATGAAGGCTTCGCATTCATCCGTTCCACATTTTATCTTAAACAAACCGCCTTCGTAGGCGCATTTCCAAGCAACTAAGTTTAAGTAGCCACAATATAGGAATCATGGATTTTTCTACTTTGGTGAGAAGAGCTTTCAATTACCGATGATACTGCTCTAAATCACCATTAAGTATGCACATTTAATTGAATTCAAGTATACATTTATTCTGTTTCTACTAGTTCATAATCCAGAGTACACACTTATATATATACATATATAAGAATAATGTGCCGTGCAAGCATATACACCAAACTAGTTCAGTTCCCCTTGATTACAAATCCAATTAATCATGAATAGTGCCCAGCTGGCACTAATAGGATAATATTATCGGGTGATATACCTGAAACATTTTGGGGTACATGAACTTGAGTCAATCCCAATCTCAGTCAATAAAATGTTTCCATCACAGTCATCAAATCATAAATGACAGATATCCTTGAAGATTACAATGCACCTGGAACATAGAGGGTTTAACAAAACATGTTCTTAAACAAATCGTGAAGAGCCAGGTTCTCCAGGTAGTGGAGCGGCATTTGACAGGCACTTTCCCTCCTTCTTCCCATCCATGAAAAGTTGTCAGAAATTTGCCCCTAAAAATGACTCTTCCCAGAAGAGGGAGCACTCTAGGTAGCCTACCCTATGAAGTTCTCATGTATGATGAACAGTGGTCTTAACTGATGGAATGGCCCAATCAATAGGAACATTTACTACGTTGCGGTGCTAGAATACTTATACATAGCCTGTAATACACTCCCATAATGTAATCAATCTTTATGGACCTAACCGCAAATCGTGCTGTGGCAAAACGAAAAGTCCAGCCAAGCAAACCACTTTTTTCCAGCACAATTCCACACTGGGTAGAAAATGACATTAACAGCGAAAGGGTTAAAGGGTGAAGGACACTGTCCCCTGTTGATAGCATCTTTTCTTTATATAATGACAGGCCTGTGGCTAGAATGGTTAGCTTTAAGTCCGGACACTTAGCCTGCGGCTGCACTTCTCCCAGAGTACGCCGCTTATCCAACACTAAGGGCTTTATGCAAGCGAGCCAGCGTATATTAAGGCAAAATTCACAAGGCAAGTGGAAAAACAATTAAAAGAAAGAGGCTGGCTCACATTTTTGGATGGAACACAGTGGCTTATTGATGCTGTCACGCTCTGCAAGATCCTGATTTGTGACCAACTAGCATTGTGCAGCCTTAAAGAGAATTAACAAGTATAAAAAAGAAGGGTTTTCAAAATTAAAGAATTATTAATGCCACACAGAAACCTCAAACTAGAATTGCCTGGACTGTCTGTTTAACGCGAAGCAATAAGGGCCATAAATCCATCGACGTTCTTTTCATTTCTTTTATGTTTAGACAAGTGCATAGAATGATCACGTACATGTATAATACATCTTACATAATGATTTAATACACGTAATGCTCATACAATGTAGCGTTGTCAAACTGCAACACATATATCTAAAATACATAAACACCTATAAATTTGTGTGTGTGACAAAATTAGTCCTGTGCACTGGAACTTTGAAAAAAATAAAGGGAGTTTGAAGTTTCCATGGCCGAGTTGCTGCCCAAGGTCACTATGTGCAAAGCCAAGCGTCATCTGGAGTGGCGTAAAGCCCACCGCCACTGGACTTTGTAAAGTCTTTGTTAAAGACATTTATTATGCCTTAGCCTAAACATGGGAAACCCAATGAACTATGTCCCCATAACTAGGAATAGTCATTTTCAAGATTGCGGGGACAATCCCGTTTAAAACTACAGATAACTTTGATATTCTTGTAGACTATATGGCATTGCCGCTGCAGCAGCGGGGTATCTCCCATGCCATTCCTCAGAGACAGAGGACCTACCATGCCGTTCTACAGAAGCACTTGCTCCATGCTGTCTATTAATTATGTGCTTCTGAATCCCTATTCCACTTTTTCCTCTTTTTTTTTTTTTTTTTTATAAAGTATACAAGTAAGAATAAAACGGCAGAAATTGCCTGGCATTTCCTTCATTTCCAGCCATCTGGCTTCCATTTTCAATATTATTCTCCCCTTCCTCTACTCACACATCTTACAAATTCTTTTCACACAGTAACCCACGCTGTGAGTGATTGAGCGGCGGCCTTTTTCTATTTCTGTATGCGGTGACTATTTAAACACCACTTTCCAAATCCAGCTCTTATTTTAAAAAAATACTAAAAAGTATACCGTATTTTTATAGGTTCCTTTTTTTGCTGAATAATGGACTTTTATATTGTATTTATTTTTCCGCAAACGGTAATTTCTGCATTAAGGGATCAGTTACCAACAAATCGCAGGTTCAGAAATGTAGGTTGTAATATTAGAAAAAGGCTTGTTACAAAGGGGTAAAAGTGATTCTTTAATTTCTTATGAGTAGTAATGTATAGTAATAAAAATCTTATATTTATTTGAATACAATAAATACCGTAATAATGTCCGACTGTAATAGTCTGATGGCGTTTCATAGAAGCATTTAATTACATAAAATGATTTAGCAAAGTAAAGAAGAGGTATGCTTATTTCAAAAGAAGAGAAAGGTTAGAACAATAAGAGGTCTAAAACTAGACTTAGATGTAATGTAAAGAAGTTTCACTTTACTGAGAGGGTGGTAGATAAGTGGAAGCGCCTGCCAGCAGAATCAGAAGTAGCTAATACAGAGAAAGAGTTTAGCCATGTACGGGATGGGCATAAAGCTACCTTGAATCTAAGATGAGACCAATGACTGATTAATGGTTCTTATTAAGAGACTCTACATTTCTTTATAAGGACTACATTACAATGGATCTGTAATAGTTTAGTAGTAATATTACAGATAAGCTGTAATAGAGGACCATTGACTTATCTCGTACACCACTGTAATTACTTTGCTTAGAGGATCTCTGTAGCTCTCATGTGACTTTCATGATGCCTTATAATAGCATTAGAAGTAGAGGGGATGTAACTTGAAGTGATGTGGCTGTCTGGTTTCTACATAGAAATAAATGCAGTTATGCTCCTGACCCCAGATCTCAGATTTCTTACAAAAAAATGATATATCCTCATATTTAATTCTACCTTTTACAGTAAAGTGATAAAAAGACAGCTAAATGTTGTAATTGAATATTTTACAACAGAAGAGGTGAATGTATAGTGAGGCTATTTAAACTGTAGGAGCATGGGGTAGCATCACTACGAGTGACAAAAAACTACAATAATGAGAATGCTGTATGATGTCAGCTATGATGCAACCTGATGTAATCAAATATAAAGTGGAGGCATAATGAAACATTTTAAAGTGAGTCGATGTAAAATGAGGAGCATCTGAAATAATACTGTGCAATTGTAACTGTGAAAACAATTTTGTTTTATTATATAGTGAAATCAATGAGAAATAATAAAAAGTGATCTTATCACCATAGCAACCAATGGGATGTTTCTGGTGATTTGCACATTGGTTCCTATGTGGTGTTTATTTTCACCACAATCAATTTGTTATACATAACCTTAAAGGTATTAGGGCTATATACCCTAAAGGTATAATGGGCTATAATCTTTAGGTGCGGCCACTGGCTTGGACTTGCATATAAAAACAAAAACATTATTTTCTAGAGAACTATAAACAAGCTAAAATGAATCATCCACTTGGGCTGTTATCTGGAAAAATGATCAGATGATTTCCACTTGAAAATATGTCAGTACTGGCATTGAGAGTCTCCAAATAATAATAAGCCATTGCCCTAAAGTTCTCTTTAGAATAGTTACTTTATGACCAAATTATCTCTGGTTACTCCCTCTTGCCCTTAAATTTCCCTTTTTTTCTCTACAAAGTGAGTATGTTTGATCCACCGCCAATCCACTAAATACACCGCCAATACACAAGTGTCTATCTTTCCCCATGAAACATTGGGAGGTAGAGATGAGCTGAGTCTTCTGTCGGGGCACTCGACATTATAACATTAAGATACATCAGGAGAGTTGACATAGAGTTTCATAATCCCCCATGCAGACACTAAAAACGCTAGTGCTGGCCACTACTAGCTCTACATGGAGGTATCTTGTTGAAAAGGAAGCGTATCAACAATACAAAGCTGGGTTTGTGGGTGAAAACCATAGTTCCTTTCATTTGCTGGGCAGCCATTTGTGTTGCAGCAGATAGTGGACATTACACCGTGTGGACTATATTAGCCAAATACTACCAGGTTTATAATGTCCTGAGATGTACAGTTATCAACATTTCTAGGGAAATGGCAGATGAAGAGGAACAACCCCTCTCTACTGTAAACAATCATATTATACTTTTACTAAGCCCACTCATGTATTAACACAATGTGGAAAGTGACTTATTTCAACAGGCTACACGCTCAACAGTCTTCTGGATCAGCGAATCCACAGCTGAGTTTCCACTCGCATCCACCAAAAAGGAAAAACGAAACCTCAAAATAAGGATCTCACGTAAATGTAAATGTATTCATTAAGGTGCCAGTACCTGTAGGAGAAAAAGTGTGTGCCAAGGCTTAACGCGTTTAAGCTTATGAGTATCAGTTGAGGTGTGAAACGGGTTAAGCCTTTGCACAAATATTTTTCGTGAAGATATTGAAAATCCTATTCTGTGTCAGAATGATAAAACTGGTGGGGTTCCCATAGACATAGAATGTTCCTGCTGACTGCTACACTTTTAACACTTTAAACCAGAAGTACTATTTAGACCGAACTACTACCGTATTTGGTCAACCTGGGATACATTCAGAATCTAGAGATTGTGCATGGTGAAGCGAAATAATACATTTTCATGCCTAATCAGAATAAAAACAGAACTTGTACAGGATTTTCTGTATTTGGTGGAATCACATTATTGTTTCATTGGTTTTCATGTGATTACCTGTCAAAGTCATTCGAGTTGGCTGAAAGATAGAACCGAAAGATTTCACAACAGTGAAGGACTTTTTGGGAGGTTTTATGTGGCTTTTACCAGCATCATTCACAGGTAGCAGTCTGTTTGCCAAAGATGAACACTTTTAAGTGTACAAATGTTCGAATACTTACAACAGGACATTTTGTAAGTGGATGAGGCACGCATTTTGCACATGTTTTATGGTTTAAGTTAAAAACCTACCATTTGTTATCTTTCTTACTGTAGCAATACTGAATGAATGTTATATAATGCTCTGGAAGACTAAACATTGTACATCTAAAATACTTGGCTTCAGCAATAAGCATCCCTAAGATTACTCACGTCAAGCAATTATTTGTTTTGCTAGATTTAAATAGCAATTGCGAGTTGTTGGACTGGGAATGTTTGATACAGGGAGCATAGGAGCAGTTTAAAATAGGACGCAGTCTCTTTTTTTTGGAGATCCAAGCATGACTTATGGACTTTATTTTCTAGAGAACCATAAACATGCTAAAAACAATATTTCCACTGCGATTCCAGCTTAAAAGACACCTTCAGTGCCTCGTAACGTTTTAGATGAGATGGCTCAAAAGACTTCTCAAATATTAATCCTTTTAACTACCATCACATAGTTCTATTATAGTGACCAATGGTAGCAACCAAATGATTTTCAAAATGATATTTCTTACATTTCAAAATCAACAATGTTGGACCACTAAAAATGTGAGCCAATGTGACTCTAGTTTGGCTCAAAGTAAAAATGAAATGGAGGACTAGGATCAGAAGCATTGGTAACTATTCTCGATTTCCATTGTTTGTCTGAAATATCTTAAAAGAATTGTTGCATGTGTGAGTATAAAAGGAAAAGCTAAGAAAACGAATTGAAACATTCTCTTGTCCCAAACTATCGCTCAAGGATTATAGGAATAAGCTATGTTTTGCTTATCTCTGTCTATGATTTTCTTGCACTAAATTCCAGGGACAGTTTTCCTTAAGCTACAAAAGATAAAGAACAAAGAATAAGAAGACCACACAAAGAAAGAGGTGAAGCGGGGTAAGAAAGATGGAAGGGGCAAAGGACTGTGATAAAAAAAGAGAAAAGGGCAGAAGGTGGGAGCAGTGTTAAGGAGACAAGAAGTGGGGCGGGGAAAGGTAATGCTTAAAAAGATAAATAAACATAAATAACATAAAGGTCACATTTTCCTTCTATAACGCGGTGTACACGCTGTTCTTATTTTGGAATGACACACTGAGACAAGCATCTGGGGATACAACAGAAACAAGTACTCAGTTTATCCTGGACGTACCAGGCTGTGCTTTCGCCTGATTGATTGCAGGGGTGCCTCAGTGTTCCAGAACAAAGTTAATTTCTCTTTAAAGTTGGAGGTTTTCATTAAAAAAAAAACACAAAAAAACCTTCAATAGTCTATCCTACAATTCCTCGAAAAATCCAGTCCATCGAAAGGGTTGATAATCTCTTAATATAAATTGACTTGATATTATACAGAACACTAAAATAAATTCAAAGAAGTATGCCGACATGCCCACTCCCCACATGAAAAATGGATTTGCGGGTTGTGGTTCAAATACCGTGAAAGAACAACTGAATTCTCCAATATATATTTCATATGTAATTATTTATCTACAAACCAAAGACTATGTTAAATGGATAATTCCAGCTGTATCGGGTATCTGGATATGTATACATGCAGTACTTGCTCGTGCCCAGTGACACTAGTCAATATGCCATGTATACAATCATAGAAATGACTATGTTTCTGGGGCAGAGCCTTCAAGAAGACCATTGCTTAATCCAGGAGTTGGCATTATTCTGTACACATGATCCATAAATGTCAAATAGGACAGAAATCACTTACCTCGGGGGGCAAGCTTCCATATTGCAAGTTTTTAAAAGTGGTGGGGGCCGTCTACCCGCTACACACAGATTCTCCCCTACAGTTGCTTGTGTCTGTTTGTTCCGGCAAACCACAATTGCTTCTTGCACGCCTGTTGGAATAATAAACAATGCTCAAAAATTACATATAAAGTAAAGAAACCCTTAAAGATTTTCTAGCTTGATTGACACTTTGCTTGATTTAGACATCCTAGCCTGTTTCACAATCAAATATCAGCTCAGGCCAAGTAACCACACACACACGTATAAGCCATGCCTTTTACAAAATACAAATATAGGCATATTCCTCTTTTCCTCGTCACAACAAATCGTGGAGGCAATTTATGTATTTCTACATATTGAGGACATTGTCTGGGGAAACAGCAACAATAACCCTTCCACCACAGTCCAGATGCTCCTTGAAGCTGCTAGACTGGCCTAACCTAAGAATGGCCATTGCATTGAGCCTAGCAGAAAGAGTGAGTTCCAAGTGAGTGTACATACGGGAAGGAGGGGTATTTTAGCCAGATCAGCTGTGGCTGGCGCTCCTTCTATCTTGATGAGCTGGAGCTCTGGCCAAGTTGTGACCACGCATGACTACCAAGCCAAACTCCCGACAGTTCACTAGAACATATCACAAAAGAACGAGACTGGATTCTGGCCCCTATAAGTAAACCACTGAGTGTGAAATTACACTAAAATATTGTTTTAACTAATCTGTCCTAAATTCTTTCAGGACTGTGAATCTGTTGATTACCCCTCTGACTGTGGAATGGTTTCTAATATTATATAAATATATATATGTCAGGTTTATTTTATAAATACAATTTAACCAGGCTTCTATGCATGTAGGAGCAGTTTATATCAATGACAGCACCAATCAATCGGGGAGTGAAAATAACCTAGTAATGTTTTTTGACAACAGCTCCTGTTAAAGATATTCTGAAGGAGACCAGGACAAAACAAATAATAAACTCAGCCACACATATGGTTTTACTCCAAGAAAACGACAAACATAAGCCCACCACTATATACAAATTGACACCTATACTTCAGACAGCCTTACAACACAGTGCAGAAAGCCGCGTTGATAGATTCTCTTTTAGCACTCTAGCATTGTGAAAAAATTGCCACAATCGCTAACCCTAAACAGCTGTGTACAGCGCAAACTCACTAAGAAGAAGCATATATATATATATTGAAATAATATAGCGGAACAACAATGACATCTAAATCAAAATAATACTAAATTGGTTGTTCTAGCAAAGGTTTTGCATTTGTTTCTCCGCTTGGCACTAGATAAATGATTGCTATAGTCTGTGGGATAGTCTGTGGGATAGTGAGTAGGAAGCAGAGAGAAGGAGTGAGAGTTTCTATATTTCACCTTCTTTTTGGCAGTCAGGGCATATATAAAGTAAAGCCAAAGAGAGAGCTCAGAGGAAAAGGTCTCGTGCCAATATGTTTCTAAGAGCGTCACCAGATTCCATAACTGACACTGCAGAAGTGCACAGAATGCAACGCATATTGAAAAGAAAGTCATTTGGGCATTTCTATGTTTGGTTTTAATCAGTACGGTATTTACTTTCTTGGAGGGGAAACGGGGAGCAGTAACAGCTTTACGGTTGGCAAGAGTGCTAAGTATGTTCTGTCATACAAGAAGCCAGGGATGGGAATCGTGTTCTGGCCTCTCTGTATATTCAGGTGACAGAATCTGCTGGAGGCAAGCTTGGTGCTTTGTGGGTATTGGCAAAAAATGATCTGGAATAGCCCCGTTTAAATCGTATGCACTAAAGTTTAGCAAGTATCCATAGTTATGAAGCTTTATCAAGCGATTCCACAGCGCAGAACAGATAATATACTAATTTAAAGCATACTGATGGAAACATATGATGATAATGCATTCTATAGGGGGATTAAGTAAAGGGATACATAGCTGTCAATCTCTATTGAGGTGTTTACATACAAAAAATAAATAAATAAGAAGTGGCCATTTTGCCACAACAAGCCGAAGGACTGGTCATTACCTTAAATACAGCTTTCATTCGTCAGATGACACAATTCATTTTTGCTTTCAAAAACAGACATCTTAATAGCTTATTTTTGTAATTTAGAAAAAAATGCAAAGTGAGCGAACAAAAGAAAAATCGAAAATTGGCGTCACCACCCTGAGTAACAACCCACTGACTCCAAGAATCACCATTAACCAGACCAAACATTTTCCATGCTCACAGTTTGTTTGGTCTTGGTTGGTTAGTAATAGAGTGTATTGGATACATCTGCCCAGGTGAAACATCATTTGGAAGTAGTTTCCTTGAATAGGAGGTTTGGCCTTCTAGATTACTCAAACTTTAAGGCTGGGATCAAATGTTTAGTCATGGGTTGTAAGACTAACTCTACATAGGAGTCACAGAGAGTGAAGAAGACAACCACGGAAGACACTGCTAGCTGTTGGGTTATGGCTAACTATAGATAGGAGTGAAAGGGGTGTAAAAGTAAGTGTGACTTGGCGAACGAAGCTCGCAGAGCTAAACATCTCCCCATCAACCAACTGATTAAAACACCACAGACAACAGCTACCAAATCCAGAGAGTTGTATATGAAGGATTCCCAACTATAGACTCGTTAGAAGGAGGTCAGGACCTACAAAGATGCTATTCGAGGTAGTTTTGGGCACTAATTAGTCACAGGCGTATTTAGAGTATTGCCCTAAAGCCAAATTAATCCAAAATCTTTAAAGATTGAAAAAAAAACACACAAAAAAAAGTAGTTTTAATAAATACATACAATAAATTAACTCATTTAATTTATTTCCTCCTTTAATACAAAATGCCCCAATAGAATATTAGTGGACACTGGGACACTGGCTATTTGCTTTCTCGTTAGACAATGGATTTCTTCTTTGTTAGTCTCACCAATAGGAAATTTAAAAAGAATTTGGACCAGTTAAAGAAGATAAAGCACAAGGAAAGTGATAAATCCGGCGTGGATCCTGCATTGCTTATATCTAGCAGAATGGCATGATTGTTCGGTGATATTTGATGACAGCACTGGGAAAACGGGAAACTAACGGCAGGCTATATTACTGACTCGTTCCTCCTGGTTGCTACCTCTGCCAGAGGAAAGGTTACACGTCAGGCGATCCAATTTCATCTCTCGAGACAGTAAAAACAATAAAATTACCTTGAATAGTCTTGCTGCTTTCACAGCACTGGATAAAAAAAAAACATTACTTTAAAGAATTATGTGAACCATGCATTGTAGGAATCTACGTGAAAAACCCATAAGAAAATAATCTTTATAAAGATATTTGAACCCTGTTAGTTAGTACGTGCAATATATGAGTGTTTTAATGGCTCTGTGAAAAACAAGCAGCTAAATATAAAAAGGCAATGATGTAGTTTTAAGGGAATACTCAGATGTTACAAGAAAATATCTGTTGCGCCATTTATAAAAGCTGCATTTCTCAGGCTTAAAAGGATATAATGATTTTTTATTTTATTTTTTATACTTTTTTTACTCTTGATTTAGCAATTTATAACCACTAACTGCAGCTTACACTTCTACGAGGGTAGTTTTATCTTAGGAAAGTTGAGACACGTGGCTGAACTAGCCATGAGTTTCCGGTTTTCTAATAACCTGCCTTTTCCCCCAAACCTTCCAAAAGTTGGCTGCTCCAATCTGCAGCCGCCAGCGAGGCACAGTAAACGGAACATAAGGGAAGAATGGGAAATTCCCATGGTACACACAATAAGAAGGTTTCTGTTTAAAGGTGGTGTTCCACTTAGAACATTAATCGCGCCATTCCGCCTATCCGTGCCTGCTTTTGTGTCACATGACTAAATTACACAATAAAAATGGACTTCTTGGTGGGGTTTACACAACAGTGCAAGGAATGGTGTTTCTAATGCTGCACTTTTCAATGTTGGGTACTGTAAGGCTGATGGTTCAACAGCTTGGTACCCTAATTAGCAACACCTTATCTTGAGGAATTACATACTTGCATTTTTATTTTGCAACGATAAAGTGTTTCAACAAACGCATCTCATTTTTAAAGATAAATAGTGAACACAGACCTTACAGGTACATTTAAAAAATAAAGCAGATGTCAAATGAGGCTCCGACTGTTCTTACGTATTGTGGCCAGCTGTCCATCCAGCGAGAGTAATGGCCTTGTAATACATGCTGGGATGGTTATTATAGAGTAATGACGCTGAGACTCATAACCCAGGCCTCGTTTTATTTGCACTGCTCTCTACACGGTGCTATGCAATAAAGAACCACCTGCTTATACAGTTACACAGTTTCTGTAGAGCAGAAGCCCTTTGACAGAAGGACTTTACACTTCTAGAGACTGCTACTGCTCTTCGAAAACAGGGAAGCCTCTCCTGGGATATAAAACTCACTCATCCACAACCAAAAAGACGGTGTCAGCGTTTGGCCAGTGTATTTACACTTGAACACATGTGAATACATTCTGAAAACAAGCAAGTGGGAAAACCATTCACCTTAAGATCCTGTGCTTCTGGGATTTAATGGAACAAGGGAAACAAACGACTACACTACCAAGAAAACATCAAAGACAACTCATAAAAACAGGATTTTCAAGAAGGTTCTGTAACAGTCATTTTTACAGACTTTGTCGTTCTTTCTGGGAAAAGAACTGGCTTGCGATATTATACAAGCTCTTAGAGGAAAGACATGCTGAGGAAGATGATCCTCCTATAACGGAAAGCCAGTTTTCATGGCTCAAGGTGAAACAGGAAATAGAGAATTCTGGATGAAAACCATCTGTCTACATACATAATGGATGTTCTATATTAACCGCTACGAAGCTGCTATGCGATTATCTTGAGGCACTCATTTCAAAATATTGAGGAAAATACAAATATTGGAAACATATTGTAATGCACCACACTTCACCAGTAAGGACACATTAATATATTTTTTAATTTGTTTAAAAAATACCAAACTAATTTTGTGATCTTGTACAGTCATGGGCCATCACCAACAAGATGGTGTTTTAGGTCTTTCAGGTCAACTGTAGACCACAGGTCACAGTCTGAGAAACGATTGTTGTCCCAGTCACACTTACCTCCACCACATGACTCAGAACATTCTGAAAAGCCTTCATATTCCCAGTCATAAAGTTCTTCAATATCCTTTAATTCCCCATAGTTTAACTCATCCTCTTCTGAATTATACTCCACAGATTCACCATTGCAGGGTCCACTGTAACATGTCCGCTGAAGAGCGGGTTTCGGCCCCTCGCACTCTTCAGGAGGAAGATCAGCAATCGTCTGAGAAAAGGACAAAAGCACCTGGCACTTCACTGTCCTCTGCTGGACGCCAGATCCACAAGATACACTGCATGGAGACCAGGCGTCAGGAATAAACCTGCAAAATTGAAGTAAAAGTCATTATTTCTACAATTCTCAATATATGGCTAGTCAAACCATTATTATTATTACTTGCTGTTTCTTTATTATTCCTTTAAACAAGAAATAAAGGGCAAATCAATACACATCTTGTATTATCTTATGCACTGATTTTCACTTTATATCAGAATAATATTGGATTGTTTCCACAGTGCTCTATTTTAATTGCTTATGGTCAGCTTAGATGTTCCTTTGTGGCTATGCTTCTTCAAAAAATTCGAACAGAGGGCAAGCTGATCAGACACTATCCTTCTATGGTTTAACAGTCAGATAAGATTTGAAAGGCTTACATGGAGCTGGGTGACCTCATAGCACAGGAGAATTGGAAGAAACACTCAAAATATTCCTGTACCCTCATTAAAGAGGATACCACTGTCTCTGTGTTATCTGCAGCTGCCTGAACATCTGTACCTGGCTGGAATGCTCTCCAGACTGGACCACCAAGTAACACACAATATGTGTGCCGCTATCTTTTATCCAGAACCTTGAACCAGAACTGTATCACAAGATAGACCCATGCACAGGATATATTCAGCAACCAGAATGGCCCTAATGAAACACTGGCGAGGTCCAACTCACTTCAATTTCCTTCTTCACTTCCCACATCTGGGACACTACAGCAATGGAGGAGATAATACCTTTCAGGAGACTTGGTCGCCTGATTCTTGTTGATATAAAATTTAGTCCTGCTTCTCGTCATCCCTTTCCTCATTGAAATGTGTCACTTTTGCAGGACTTACTTGTATGAACTTACAAGTTTGTTTATACCACCGAACACTGCAAAAATGGCTTACCTAGCATATAAACAGATCAATACAGCATCAAATCAAACATATACGCGGATCTAAATTATTTTACGCTATGCTGTGCTTAATGCTAAACAACATAATAAAATATTTTCCTAACAGCGCCCCCTCAAATATACTACAAAATCATTACACACCAAACTGGTTTTGTTCAAAATCTGACTTTGAAACCTTCACAGCTGAAACCACATTTTATAGATAATTATTAGAAATTCTGCAATAATTCAAGCATGGTTCACACTCACATATTCCCCCTACAATTATAATCGGAAAAAAAGTAACCTCTTCTCCTTCCCCAACGACTAATGTAGTCATTTCTTCCCAACCTTGCTTGCGTAACGAAAACTGACCTAATCCAATGAGTCTGATCCCATCTGGCGTGCAATCAATACCCCATGTCTAACACCATCAGCGCTATTTACGATACATTGTTGATGTATCAATTTGCAAAACTAAACAGGATAAATAATTGACATATAAACACCGGCCATGATTATATCCTAGCAAATGACCTGTTTTAAAAGTCAGTGGAAGTGTTACGCATCAATCAACACTAACTGTTTCAAAATGAAGTTTACCATTTAAGACACACTGATGACTTCAGATCAGATTTTCCATACCTTTTTTTGTTTCTTATGTAAAATTATGTGTACTGGTTGTTTTCCCCATTGTGTATACTAATAATACATCCGTACTCTAAAAATATATATATATTGTCAAAACTCTCGATAATAACTTCTCTACTCATCACTTGGCTGAAAAGCTTTGGCTCGGATATGGCTATGATGCAATGCTCCTTTTGGGACTCTAACATTAAATTGCATGCGCTGAATACTATCATCGTGTATAGAAATGAAACTATTTAATATTATTTATTGATAAATAAAATGTCTGGGGGCTCATCTGGACAGAGATTAACAAATGACTAGTATCAGTAATCATCCTACACGCCATTATAGGTAAATTAATATTTCACCAGAGGATTTTAACCAAACACAGGTGCCATTGTCAGACCTGGATGGAACAAAATCCAGCATTACATCAAAAAGAAGCAGTTCTAATGATGATTGAAGAAGGATCCAGATAAATAAATGTTATATCATATATCTAAAATAGTTCCTAGCGTTTGAGTTTTCATATAGACGGGGGGGGGGGCCCTCAGCAGTGTGCTGGTACCGTGTTCGGTATCTTCATGTATAGAGGGATCAGACTACATTGTATGTGCCACGAAAGTCATAATCAGCAACAGGAAACGGGCCATGTAATTTCATTTATGCTGACTGACGTTCATGTATATGGGCTGTCAGCACACTTTTCTTTATTTATTTTAACTTTTATCATATTCTGTTCTGGTTTTGGAAACACGAAGCTCTGCATTTCTCAAACCAGCCTTGATTAAAAAAAAAGGAGATTAAGGAACTACCGACTAAACATTTATATTGAGGTGAGAACGCCTTTTGCCAGTGTAATTGGAGCAGTAGTATCAGTTGGAAATGGGAGAAATTCTGCAGAATTGCCTTCAAAAAGGTGCATACAAAATCCTGTTCAATGTATGAAAATTTACTCTGAACAGGTTTGAGCCTCACAAACATCCCGAAAGCCTCGAACAAAGGTTCTTTAGCAGACTTTATTGTGCTTTATATAGGTCAGTAGATGAGAAATTGCAAATGGTGGTGCGTTCTCTGTGATAGCGAGAACGTGGTTTGTAAGTAGAGCATCCATGTCATATTATTGTTAAACAATATAAATTACATTAAATAATTAAGTATTACTTAATGGGTGTAACAAGTGCATGGGACAAATGGGAAGGGGCTCATAAATTGAATTAGCATTGTCTCATTTTGCCAGTCATGGAGAACATGCATTATATGGGCCATGGTTCTCCAAAAGGCCACCATTCGGAAAGACCTGCGTATGTATATATTGTATATTTGTACTCCGCACTCATACTCAGTATCAGTATAATAAAGGGGACGTAGAAAAGCCTCATATAGTAAGCACAGTAGTCATAGAGTCATCCTGATCAGGGTGCAATAGGTATGTATACATTTAGGAAAGGTGGTCCCTGCCCCGCAGAGCTTACAGCCTAAGCAGTGCTCATAAAACATGTTCTACTCCCCAGCCAACCAGAAACATGGCACTAATGTATTTTGGTGAAAAAATGTAATAAGGCACGCAGACCAGCAGTATGTTGCAGTGAGGAATATAGTTGCGATTTCTAAATGTAAAAAAATATCAAGGCTGAGGGGAATATAAGCCGTGGGAATAGCTATCATGCACTAATATAGACAAATGACCATGGAATCATTAACTTCTGGGTATACCAATAAAGGAAATGCATTGTAGTTTTAATACAGAACATTAACATCCCTTAACGTCACATTTCCGGAGACAACTACAGCCCAGGACAACGTTAATTTATATCTATATAACGATCCTATTGTCTGCTTAGACGGGTTAATTCATAATTAACCACAAACGACTGATTGCCAAGCAGATCTGCAGTAACTGTATCATACAACATCATATGTATTTTTATATAATTAAGCTGCATGGTTTTTCGAGAGATGTACTTAACAAAGAGCTTCCTTCTTCCATATATTTCTAAAAAAAAAAATAAAAAAATTGTAGATTGAATTTCAAACGTCATTATAGTGCTGCTGAGAGTAATAAAGCACCTAGATGTACGTCTATATCTTTGTGCTATATATTAGTTTAATTACTGGAATATGGGAGCGCTTTAGTCTGTATTAGTTTACCATGTAGACTTTACTGCTCCCAATAGCACACGCTTTGAATACAGCCTTTGATTTCGTCTGGACATTCTTAAATATAAAAATTCCTTCTCGTTATTAAAACCGGTTTCCTTGCATAGGAGATAGAGTAAAAAAAATTCGTTGTGAATAGCACAGCCGGTAACTCATACCCAGTATACACAAATAAATTCAACCGGACTCGAAAGAAAGGCAACTTATTTTTTCAAACGAAAATATCATATTGTATCAATGACTGTGGCGCAGTTCAATAGGGTCTTGAATATTAATACATTTGGGGTGCTTGTACAGAATTTGACAGACACCCAGTAATTATAAAGAAAGCTCAATAGCTGGTATGTACAAAAAGACTCATGTACACAGTTTAGTATCCCCCATGAACAGTACTCAGTTTCAGAGAGAATTAATATTTCAATTAAAATGTGATGAATTACACTGGGGCCTGTGTTTGGTTGTAATCATAAAATGCAATATTTGGATTACGTCCCTTCTCTCTTTTAATGTGTATTACATAGCACGCTAGATCCTGGACTGTGCAGTAGCTGGCCACGTGTCCTTCATTTGCAATATAATGCAACTTATATTAACTAGCCCTATATGGCAAATTCGACTCCATTGAAAGGAAAATTTATATGCCAACATTACGATTTCAATTCCAGTCTTGTAAGCTCCTACCTAGACAGAGCAGGGAATTCTGCAGATCAAAGCTGGAAGCCGTGCACATTAATCACGGCGTACGGGAAATAGTCCTCTGTTCAATTTTAATAATAGCATTCCTAGTTTCCTTCTAGAAACACTGTGGTTTCAGCGCTGAGTGCTCGGGCATCATTTCCTTTCGTTGGCTTTCTAAAAACCTTTACCCAAATAATGACCTCTAAAACAGCCCTAATTCATTTTTCTTCACAAATCTGATTGATGTGCCTTTCTTCTGTTTTTATGTTTAAATGAATGCATGGGCATGGTATATAAATACAACGCTTGGTCCATGATGCAGCAGATATCTTCTGACAGCATTGACCGGAGCAAGACGTAGGCTACACTACCTACCACCCTCAAATTACTTGAGTTATTACACGTTGCTTGCTCTGGTTGAGAGCTGATTGGAAGCCACATATATTTTTTTTAAAAAATGTCAATGCCAATTAAAAAAAAAAAACAAGGTAACAAGCCAAACATATCTGGTAAGAACAAGGTATATCAGGGCAAATTACTTACGAAGGCTCCTCTGATACAGCAATTGCCTCTTCTAGCTCTTGAGCTTGCTTGTACCAAGGCAGCTTGGCTTCTACTGGCAGCTTTTCTGCAAGTCATATCAACACATTAGCTGTTAGAGAACATCCAATTTATATCATAACACAACTTTTTCTTGAAGTTTGCACACCGATCCAGAATACAAGCAACGTACGAGAGAAGGTAGATAAATTAGAGCCTGTAATTGTATCCTGTCCATTGGCTCATCACGTTAACAATCAGCTCCACTAGGCTTGTCTGGAAAAAGCTTCGTAAAGTAAAACATTTAATCTTGCAAATTCTAAAACCAGTTGCTTATTTTGTATGTGACTTTCTAATAATTTTTCTGGGTGGTGCATTTGTCATGGTCGTAACCTGTTCCTTTTCACTAAGTAGACATAAACGTTCCAAGGCTTTAATAACTGTCCCGTAGAACTGGGTGGAATGATATAACTACCCAAAAATGCACATT
Source organism: Spea multiplicata (assembly GCA_009364415.1). Taxonomy (NCBI): domain Eukaryota; kingdom Metazoa; phylum Chordata; class Amphibia; order Anura; family Pelobatidae; genus Spea; species Spea multiplicata. The sequence continues at coordinate 57,835 of VKOC01047052.1, forward strand.
AAACATATACATATTTACTAAGGGGCACATATAGAAAGAAAACCCCCATTTTATAGAACATATTTAAAGGATGGTGCATGCGTAACACGAGTCAAAATTGATAGAAGCTCTTTGAGGACGTATTAACTGGGAACAAGCATAATGGACTGGAAAACAGTACTACATATTGGAGAACCCTTTCCAATCATTTTCATAACAGCCCAGCGATTGGTTTGACTTATTGATTATTTAGGAATTCAATGGGTGTTTTGTACAGCTAAAAATATAAATAGCTGAAAATATTTTAAAAACTAATAGAATTAACACATAAGCCAACAGCAAGGACCAGAAAAAAAGATTGATAATTTCACAGCGATTTATGTTACTAGAATAAAAAAACGAACGTAAATTCAATAAAAAAAGACCGGGGATTACCTGTAATTAGTTTAACAATGAATTGCTACAGAATGAAGAACAGAGATTACGTCACGTCAGGTTGACTTTGTGGAATGAAAACGTAAACTATTTTTTTTCATCAACCTATCAAGTTAAGCGAATTTCCCAGCCAGCATAAACATCGGATTTTAAAGAAATAACAATAAAGCGCTTGCGAAGTCAGCCTTGCAGTGACTCAACAGGAAACCAATAAAAAAAATGATCATGCCACTGGTTTTTGAAGTACCAAAGCCATAACGAAGTAATAGGATACAAAAAAATGTGATGTCTGCAAAGATTGTTAAGGGCTGATCGCTAAAACATTGCAGAAGAGAACTGATCTGGGAGCGCAGCTGGCACTGCGCATGCTGGGCTACGGCTGGAAAGCCATCTCAGACTGATAGTTGTAAGAATTCCCCAAGAATCAGTCTTATCGGTTCATCTGCTGTCCCGCGCTTGAAAAACGGACAGTACGGTTTAAGGCATTCTTATCACTGATGGAAAACAGATTCCAAAATGTGAAATGTCCAGTTATATTCTGCAATTCATTTTTATTTGCCTTTCAATTAGCGAAGAATATTGTTGTTTCCAGTACCGATGTCTCCGTATGGAATCCATTAGCTTCTTCCTTAGTAATAGAGAGGAACGCCGCTTCTTCTATTTCTACCCATATGAATATGTACTTTAACAGTGTGACTGAAGCACTGAAGTATTTGAATTTTTATGCTACATCTGTACATCTAGTAAGTTTTTTTGTAGTATTTTCGAAAAAATTCTCTGCTTCTTACTGAAAGTTTGTGTGGTTAAATATCATAACTACGGTATAAAGAGAGATGGATATAGGGGGAAACCTAAGTTGTATTTTATTTAACGCAGCAGACCATCAATTAAGGTTTTTAACAGCACGATCTTCCTTCACGGTTACAATGGAAGGTTGCTCAGACAATTTTTCACAATTAAGTAAGCTAAATAATTACATTATAATACATTTAAACCCCTATAATAAAAAAATGGGGAGCGCTTTACGGTCCAACCATTTACAAATCTATGAAAAATCTGTAAAATGGTAAGCATTTTTGTATGTGACAACACAGTCACCAGAAACGAAGAAGCAAACTTGGTGAAAGCACTGGCTTAGGATACTTTAACCCACTTATTAGTATGGGCTATATAATTAAACATAATTTTATAATAAGTAATTTAGCCGATTTGAAGATTTTACCCGGTTTCAAGCATACCCCTACCGATTGTCACAATGTTAAAAGAAAGAAATACAGATGTGATGGTCCCATCCATGTTTGGCATGTTTTTATCCACAAGTAACTTTGGCATGCTCTAGATCCTGTTTATGGTGCCAATTTTTGATCGTGGTTCATATTTTTTCTTTTGATCCAGCACAGTCACTGGTATCAGATCTCTGGAATATCCTAGCTTCCAAATTGTTATTTATGTTGTACTTTAAAGTAAAGTAAGGCAATTAGACTTGTACTCCCATCAAATAAAAAGATAAACATGGGTTATTTTGAATGGATTCCAGTCCTACGTAAATTTGCTTTTGAACCGATATATAATTTAATTTTGAGATGCAAAGCAGGAGGGACATACCTGTACTCCCTCCCTAACCACACAGTAATTAACCAATGGCCTCTTCAAATTAAATCAATGTCGATTTACCCCATGGAGGAGGCTTTAATCCAATGTGCATGCACTTATCTGTCAATAAATAACATCTTATGTTACTCTTCTACTTCTGTCTTGTGTCACTACAAAAGTATGTCAGGACTGTTCTGCAATGTTCTAAGGTTAAGGGAAGACATTCCATATTATTCGTTTAGTGGTCAGGGAAGGTCTGCAAAACCGGCAGTTTAATTGGAAGACGCCATTGGGAACCCCAATGAAAACGCGCGGTTGGCCATGTAGGGCAATAAAGAGACAGCAGATGCCATACAATACACTGCCCTCCAGATATTTTTCTTAGGTATATAATAATGCTCCTGCAAGTCAGACTGCGCTGTAATTGTGGATGACATACTGCATTTCAAAGAAAACGAAGCAGTAATTATTTTAATCACTTCCTGAAATATTTGTATGACTATTTTGCTAAAAACGGGAATTAGTAATGAAAATTAATGGACACTTATAGACCAAGGAATGTGCAGAGAAAGAAAAATAACTAAGGATGTTGCCTATGGAAATCTGGATTTAAAAATATCATGGGGGGGGGGGATATATAAGTACTTTTTTATTTCAGCTTTTATAAGAGAATGTTTGATTTACGTATTCCAATACTCAAGTGTTGATGAAATTATTAAATATATAATAGCTCTTTCTAACTGGATTCCTCACTGCCGGGATTGAATGCAAAAACATTCAAATACAAAGTCAATTTTGTAAGATAACATTTTTATTTCACAGCATTTTTGAGTTCCATTCTGGGAAGTGACAGTTCTCTTGGGTTGGATAAAGATCTGGTTATAGTAGTCATCTGGAGTACATTTTTTTACCTTTATATTAATAATAGAGTACATTAGGCACACTATTGTTTTAAAGGTTTGGGGTCACTATTTTCTAGTTTCATGGAAACCAAGGACATCCCTAGCTGTGCTAACATAATTGCAAATGGTTTTCTAATGACCAATCATCCTTTTAAACTTAAATTAGCGTAGACAACATGTGATAGAGGGCCTCTATACACCTATGAAGATGTCCCATTAAAAGTCATCCGCTTCCAGCTACAATAGTCATTTAGAACATTAACAATGTCTACATCGTATTTTTGATCCATTTCATGTTATTTTAATGGAAAAAATTATTTTCTTGCAAAAACGAGGAATTTCCAAAATGACCCCAAACGTCCCAAGTCATCTGATTGAGCATGATGATTGTAAGACATCCATAGGGAGGTCTATATATTTAAATTGGAGTGCGTGCCAGTTTACAGCAGGAAACATGCAACTGGCATTTCCGCTATTGCCATTACAAGTTACAAATGTGCTCGCAAAATAGTAGCGGTTGTTTTCTAGCTCACTGGAGGAATAACCAAAGTATAATTACTGGATCCTGGACTCTTGAAATGCATGTCCAAAAGTGTAGAACATGAGATACCCACTCTAAAAAAAAAAAGTACTGTCACGGAGCTGGCTAGTCCGACCGATTACCTCCGCTGTCTTGTGCTCCCTTAGCCTGGGACACCACACTTTCCCCGGTTCCCCAGTCACTATCTGAGACTCAGTGTAGGGGAAAACCAAACGAAGACTGATTTATTTCTCACACACAGGGCTGGATATATTCAGCAAAACACACATTAACATAAAACAAGATATTGGGACACAAACCGCCCCCTTAATCTGCCTCCCAGAGACAACAGGGGCAGTAACGGGATTAACAATACAATAGGTGGGGGAGACTGATTTATACATTAAACTAAAACAATGGTGGTCACTCCCTGGTGGCAGACCCTGGCTGTCTGCTGGAGATAATCCCCTCAGCCAGTGATGAGAAGATACTGCTGGGGGTAGCCACAGAGGTCTCTACAAACCCAGGGCCCATAGTCAATAGGGAGGAGGCTGGCAGTCAGGCTTCTCCAGTGGCCCCAGTGATGGAGGCTTCTGTCACAAGTACTAAATACATTACGTGGATGGCATATCTACTATAGAAAGGGACTATAGAAAAACCCCATATTATTCAATGTGAGATCATATATTATATCTGAGAACACTATGCATTTTTATGGAGCTGCAACTATACAAAACAATACTATGATGACAATGCAGTACTAATCAATGCACCCATGACCCTTTGGAACTCACCTTTAGTTTTGTAACAGGGTATGTGCACTGTGCACTCTTCTTTGATATGAGGCTTTGTTTTAGGGCTGCAGCCTCCTGTGTGGATGCCTCTATGATCAATACACAGGACCACGCGGTACCTCAGCCCGTGTCCACATGTAACTGTACACTGAAAACACAAATGAGCAGGCTCAGCAGTTTCAGGGGTCAAGTTATTTTTATCCATTAAAGTACTGTATTTCAAAGAGAGACGTACACGAGCAGAAAAAGGGCAGCAATTCATTCCAAAAGGAACAAAGACGCATTTATTACAGAAACATTACTGACAAGACTAATCACATTTGTAAGAAATTACTTAAGTTCTACAGGCATGTTAATAGTCATTGGAATCACACTGGGTCATAACAGCCTTAACATTAGCTGGCACACTACTAAATAGAAAATGCAGAATAACATGTAGCTTTCATTTATATGCCTATCATTTCTTGCTAAGGTCAGTAAAGATGTTCCCAACATCGTAAAACAATTTGCTAACTGTTTAGCACGGGAACGTCTATGGTCTGGTCTGTCTTGAGCCATTAAATGCCTATAATTTTTAAAGATAACTTAGCTTTGTTTTTCTATAGTAATTTTAATGTCTCATTATTATAGTTACTGTCCATGTTTTCATATCAGAAGAACACCTAATTTGTTAAATGCACTGCAGAGGAATCTAGTTATATATATATATATATATATATTATTTTTTTTAATCCAATGGAAAGGTAAGGGTTCAGATCCTGGGCAAATAACAGCCCAGGTTTTATTTATTAAACCGTAATCTACCAGTTTACTATGACCGTGTTTGTATATAGGAAACACAATATACATTATAAAAACAGTAGCTAGTGCTCTTTATTTTGGGTCCATACTCCCCTTATTCAGGTTCTTGTTGTTATCCCAACCCAAGTATTAATGACATTACATTGGCGATGTCATGACATCACAGTCCAGTCCACCTACAGAACACCTATCCTGCAGAAGCCAGTTTGTGCCCATCTGTCCACTAACTTCTCTATTCAGAGCAAAATAGAACATGGGTTGAAGAAACTACTCATGAGGAGAAACCAAGTATTGCTTCAGTATTCCAAGCAACTTGGTGTAAATAAGGTGACTTTAGACTAAGTAACAGCCATATGTTAACAATTTATTACAAATCCTTGGAACCTTAGAACATATTTTGTGGAAGCCCAAACATCCCATCGGATATGTTGTAGTGGTTGAAACATATCAGGTCACTCACTTAAAAATACAATAAAAATGGACAACCTGATATCCTTTCTTTGGAAGAAAGGCTAAGATGTCCCTGCATGATGTGTAGATAACCTAGTGAGATCATCTTATCAATGTACAGAAAATGTAACCTTAAGAAGCGCTAACTCAACCCCTACTGTGGCGGTATACTTTTTAATACACATGTAAGTATGTCTATAGAATGTCATTTCAAATCCCTGTACTTATACGAAAATGGAAATCCCTGACATACATAAAGGAGCACATTTAATATATTCATCCCTAGTTCCAAAACTCAAGGGCAGATACATATTGTTAAGTAAACAAGACTGATTTAATGAAATTTTGCTGTGATGTGAGAAATATTTGTTACTTACCGGGGACCATTCTTGAGCCAACCATTTTGGACAGTCAAATATATTGCAAGGTTGCACAATAGGCATCTTTGGGGTATACATACACTTCCACTCCTCCACAGAGCTGACCTGACCATGAATGTCTTCTTCTACACATGATACTGAGCGACTCTGTATGCCCCCACCACAGGAGGAGGAACAGGCAGTCCAAGGGGTACTTTCCCATCTGATTGAAAATAGGCAGAAATCATAGATGAAGTGTTGTAAGCAAACTATTTACTTTTAACAAAACACTGCCTTCAAAGTGTATACAGTTTTAAAGTACACCTATTTTTGCAGTGTCTAAAAAAGCCCTCAGAGTTACAAACCCATACATAATATTCAATTTGTAGCCTACGTTAGCGTCAACATTGTTCAACTATCTTGTATCATGCATTTCATTCAGGGTCAATGCACTTGGACATTGTCTCCCATTAGCAGAATGATATAGTTTAGCCCAAGATAGAGCACATCACATAGGACGGTGACCTACTGGTGGGCCAGAGACAATGTAAAAACGGCCCTTATGCTCTGGCACCAGATTTGCATCTCCAATGCCCCACATCCCTCTTGATATATTCTATCGTGTGGTCTGTTGCATAAGAACTTCTACCACATATCCCAAAGAGGTGCTCTGCTCTCTATACACTTAACGTATGGGATGGGAATTTGTTATTTGAAATAAACGCTAAGTAAGCTTCTTTACTTTCGGTTCACTAAATGGGGCAGCCTTTTGCATTTTAGATCTCAAAGAGTTAAATCAGCTCTGACTTTTTAAACCTGCAAGATGAGCTTTTAGACTAATATTTTCACACTCACAAGAAGTCAGCCTGGAAGCTTAGATTGTTAAAAAAAATGGATTTCAGAAGCTGACACCGTCTTGGAGTCTTGGAATCATGTTACGTGGAAAGAAAGTTTTTTGTTACAACAACAAAAAAAACCACACACAAAAATAGTATTTAACTCTTGTCTGTCACCCTCCCGCCAGCCAAAAGTGGGTTAAACATTTAAAGGAAAGGGAGAGGTTGAACATAATGGTTTGATTATATGAAGTTTACTATGTAATCAAAAATTAATGAACCAGCCGCAGAAGAGCTAAAATAGCAAATCAATCTAGGATATTTGTGTGGGAAGAAATAAGTGAAAACATGTTTTACAGACTTGCCTTAATAAAATGCTTTAAAACATAATTAGTAATTGTACACTTTATTAGGCATATATGATTTACAGTAGCGTGATCTGGCGAATGTTAAACTAACAAGCTCTACACTGCCCCAGCAAAAACATAAATAAAACAATATCTTTAAGTCTCTGCATAGTTTTGGTGTAATTATATACGTTATATCTTTTTATACTTACTATTGCATGCAGACCACCAAGAAATCACAAATCTAAGCACATTGTTGTATACAAACCATTGTGCGCTCGAAAACCTGCGGTTAGCCTTCTGAGAACCAGAGGGCCTTGTAAATCAAAGGGCTGCATCTCTTCTAGGCGCTGGAAGGGTTAATGCATATAATGCCCACTGAACTATTGACTGACCCAGAGAATAATCTCATTTAATATCGAAATCTTGAGAGATAAAAGGACACATATCACAATGGTAAGTGTATAATGACACCATACCATGTGGAAAAAAAGGTCTAGGGTTGTTTAAAACATCGCACAAGATGTGAATGCGGTTGAAGGTTTTAAAACAGGATGAAAAGATGGAGATCTCACAAAAAGAAAACCCGTAAAGAACTTTCACAATGTCATCTAAGTCTTTAGAAGTTTGTAATATTCATTTAATGGTCCAATAAATTCAAATACATTCACATGACATGTGAAGAAGGACCTCTTGAGTCTCTAAAAAAAGACTTCTAAAAACTCTAGACACATTTTCTAACATATATGCAAACAGTCCTCAGAACAAAGTTACAATTTGGCCACATTAATATGTAAATATACTCATTTCCACATGAACTTTGGCAGGCCAAATAACTCCCATACATAAAAAAACACAATGCATTTAAAGATAACAGAGCTGCCAGCTCCACAAAGGGACCAAGGATGAGATAGAATGAGAAGGATGAGCTCTTTACCATACCTGGGAAGAGGATGATAGAGGTCATAGGGCATAATCTGCTTGTAGCCATCACTGAAAGAATAAAAAAAGACCAACATCAGACTATAAGTAAGTTGATGAGTGAGAACAATAATGTGATTGCACTTTAAAGCCCATAACTATGGATTCATTGCCATTTTCTGGTGAGGTCAACACTTATTTTCAAAGTTACTAGTCTAGAGCCTACATACATAAGCCTGAATTTTAAATATCCTACATACTAACATAAAGTTAGGTCTATCTACTAAAACATTCAAGTGGTTGGTCGAGTTAGAGAGGTAACTACTCAACAACCAACTTGATCAATAACCCTCTATTTATGAAAACTTGACAAAGCCATTCAAAAGCCAACTCAACTAGCTGGACATTTCAATTCTAGCTGTATTCTGGCAGAGATAGTCAATTGAATTGACCTTGTAAGCTGGAAGTTGGTGTTAACTCACCTCCTCTAGAAGAGAAAAGGGTGATTTTGCCAAGTGGAGCCCCTATTTGGCTTCACTTACAACTTGACGCAAATGCACTTTATGTGAATAGATGATGTATTTTGTATTGACTGGCAGTCAACCTGAACCAATATAACTTGAACTGCAGTCAGCCTGGCAGCTGGGCTTCAGCCAACTTACTGTAACGTAACTCAAATCACGGTAAACATTTGTGAACACTCATAAGAAACAAGTGTATCGTTCCATGGAGGTGTTACTTAAAATTATTATTTTGTAATTTTCAGTAATATCTTGTTATATTTAGATGTATCTAATATGCTATGGTCGACACTAAACCCAACCTTCCATGGTTTTGAAGAATCCTCCTGGCACCAAGATTTTCTAGAAATCAGTGTTTAAAGACAATTAAATGTCAATAAAATTATAAACGTATGCATGGGAAGCTTAAAATAATTGTGATATGTATGGGAAGTGCTCGTTGGCTATTTGGTCTATTCACTTCTGTCTAATGCCTAAAAAATCAAAGTGAGCCCTAAAGGACCTATGTTACAATACATGTATTCAGGAACTCATTACACCGAGCAGACACAATACTCCTACTGATAAGCTATACAGTCCTTTTTGGTCACATGACAATACCTCACATGTGTCCTCACATGTAGATTAATGATATGCACATCAGTTAGACGATACTTCATTTGAGATAAATTTTATAGACGTAACCTGATCCCTCGTCCTCAAGTTATTACCGACAATAGCAATATTATATTATTACTGTGGTAAGTAGTACACTAAAAAGATTGGCCTATGTGGGTGAAATCTCAGCTGGAGGCCTTTTATCAAAGTTTGAATGTAATCTGCTCGGGGTGGCGCTGCTTATGATAGCGGAGGCCATGGTACAGTACTCATTGTACTGTAAACCCAATCAAATGAATTGCATGAGCCAGAGGTGCTGACAGCCTAAGAGGGAAAGCGGCTGGTAACATCCTGTAAAAGCCGCCAGCTTCTGAGTGAACTAAAAAGACCTCTGAGATTAAATGGGAGAAAAATATAATGCTCCTTCTCACAATATGGATTTATTCATCGCTTGAGGACCAGGCCCTGATAAACATCCACACAACGGGCTCCTCTTTCTCCTTCTGCCCTCCTCCTTTCAAGAGTCTTCTCTCAAATTGCAAAGTAAACAGAAGTGACTTCTGCCGTAGGATCTGAGCATAACAGAATAGTGAATGTGATACAATAAAGCATTAGGGGCTCCTTCCTGTGTTATCAAAGTGGGGCGCCTTTTTTGTCAAGTCAGGAAACAAGGCCATGAGTTCTGGTCATTGTTAAATTGACTGTTGACATTAAAATGACTGAAAACAGGAGGTCGTTCAGTTTGCTACTCCTCCAGTTACTAGTCCCACTGTAAAAAAGCAGAGAGAAGAAGGAAAATCCCAAATAAAAAGCCTATTATGTAGCCTGATTATTGTTTGTTATTAATGAAGTCCCACTATGCATATCCGAGATGCACTGGAACAACCACCACCTCTGTGACATTTACAAATTTAGATATATTTAAGCATAAACTTATAATTATATGTACAGTTAGGCCTCCCAGTTGTGTAGTTAGAAATGTTCCTACTTTCACAAATACAAATATGTTTTATGATTACTACCCTTACTTTTTTGTTGTTTAATTAACCAGGAACATCCTTAAACCAGTACTCATGTTTCAAGAAAACACCAGAATAAGGTGCTAGACTGTATACCGCCTCCTCTGTGTATCTGTGAATTTCTTTTTCTTTTCTGATAAATCAATAATATATGGAATTTTCAGACAATGGTTAATTGGTGAGATACCCCTGCACATTAAAGTGATACTAAAGAAAGACATTTGGAAGGAGACAAGGTTTGCCTGCACAGCATCACAGAAAAATGTATTCCAGGAAAGCGATTATTAAAACGACTATAAATCTAATTGAATGTATGTTTTGATGTAATTTACACCAAATTGAATGATTCTGCGTAACTGCTTTTTTCACTTTTTTTATAGATTTATAGCAAGCAGCCCAACCACAACCTTAAAGGCGTGAAGGGAAGGGGTGTCCTTGATATGGCGCAAGAAGTACCGTATGTTTCCATTTTATTTGTATTTTTTTTATTTAGGAGTGTTTACCAGTAAAATGTCATTGGGGTTTGTGGTAAAAAAATTGTGGTTGATTATGTTGTCTTTCACAGTAAAACCCATTGTGTCCCCACGGTCTTTCCAGATAATCAAGCTAAACTAATTTCAGGTATTTCCTTTAATATTCATGCCGAATAACCGAAATGGAATCCCAATATAGACGTTCTGTGAAATTTAAGCCATTTTGTAACCTCATTCTGTGAATGATGCAGACATGTGTCTGTAACAACGGCTCACCCTTAAATCTTTTTAAAGCAAATTTCTTGACAATCGTGCAACCATCTGCAGCCGGTACAAAAATGGCTTGTTAGTGGCCAGCAGACAATTTCCTCTAATCATTTTGCTCCAGGAAAATGAGACTAGACATAAAATACTTGAAATCAGCTTATTAATCACAGAATCGTTCTTATTTTTTTTTCACAACACTGATTAAAAAAGCAGAAAGAAACAAATTAACCTCATCAAGGTATATGGCTGGAATAAACAAGAAGAATGAATGGTTTCCAGTGAACTGCTCTATTAATGAGATGCTGTGGGCTAGTAGCTCTAAGTGTTCCCTTTATAAGTGTATCTAAAAACCGTCTAATTAATGATATGCCTGCACACCATTATATAGCAGAATAAAGAACAGAATTCAAGAATTTAATCAAGCTACCAAGTACCACTCGCTATTAAGCAGATCAATCACTTCCCATAAGTGCACGGAGCAGTAATCTCAGTCTACTCTAATCAACAAGAGTTGATGGTCCTCAAAAATCCAAAAGTAACAGGAAGTCTCAACATTTCGCAAAAACAAAAAGATTAAAAGTTACAAAGTAACTTGGCACCCGACTGACACGGCTTGATGGATATTCCTTGCTTCAGAATTTCTCCAAGTTATTTTTTTGATCTGAGGGAACCTTAATGAGTCCTCGGTCCTGCCTTAGATTAAGGATAGCCATAGAAATGTTTAACAGCCCTTATTTTTTTTAAATGATTCAATGCCTGTTTATCTATCACCCTCTCTAACGTAAAACTACCTTACATCTAGTTTATGATTGCTTTAACATCTCTCCTCCTGAATTTTTATTTAATAATAATAATGAATTCCCTCTTTTATTATTTAAATGATTCTACTAACCGCTCTCTTTCACTCTCCCAGAAGGTATAGATATTGAGATCCCTTAGTCTGTTAATTATGCAACTAAAGACACTCTGCAGCTTTGAAAGAAGAAGCCAACAAGTTCATACGAACTGTGCAAAGACACAAACCCGTTCTTTTGTTATATTTAAGCCCCTCTTTCAGCATGCGGTATTATTTTTAGCCAGGCGGTAAATACAGGGAACAGAATCCTTGGAGCAGCGACACTGCTCGGTTAACACTTTTCACAGTTGTTTCACATTTATGTTCAGGGGCAATCTGGGTATTTTCAACCTGCGGTATAATTTCAGACAAATGACATATGACAACCGAAATATACACAGGTATATCCTGACTACGTTGGCATCCTTTACCACAATACACACTGGCCTGGCCAGTTCAACACACAGAACACCCATGAAAACGGTAGAGATTAACGATATTAGTTAACAATAAACACGATGATAAGGTGCAACAACATGGCGTCATGATACAATAATCTATATACCCAAAAAAAGATATCCTGATGCAGTCTTTCCAACACAGCCAGGAAAACAATGATCAGAAGGCAAAGGAGTCAAATCTGTTTAATGTCATTCTATGCAGTTGGTATGGCCAAGAAACCAAGTTGAAGAATACAATAGGAATGCAGCTGCAAATCTCTATGTGAGATAAATCAATTTTATACTTTTATACTAAATTTGAACTAAGAGATAATAATCAAATATTAGAACTTTTACATTTTCAAGCAGATATCTTAAGTGCGACCGTTCTAGACTTAAATGGTGCAAAAAAGTAGAGTTCTCTGAATGTCTGTGTCAAAGCACTTGCTTTGACCTTGCACTGCAGCGAATATTACAGCAAATTAGTCTGGCAAACTGTTTAAGGTGGACTGACCTGGCAAGGCAAGGATCCATATTACACTCTTGGAGCTTTGGTTTTGGCTTAACATTTTCTGGATAGTAGTGGCAGTACTGATCTGCAACAACTCGCCCACTTCTTAGATCATAACATTCGGCGGAAGTCAGCTGGTAACCTGCAAGAAAAGGCTCAGTTCACGTTTTTCTGCAAGAATAGTACGGCAATGCACATTCGGAATAAAAGGCAACAGATGCCACATACATTTGATATTTTGTTTAACATAGATGGCACTGAAGGAAGACCAGGTTATCCATAATGCAAACTGGGAACCTGATGGGAAGCTTAGTATTCTTATCAGCGCTAGTGGGGGCAACTTATCAGTATATGCGGCTGCTCCTTCTGACCTTTGACCTTATGCTACCAATTATTTACAATGACTTTCCCACTTATCTACTCAATTAGTGTGCATGACATCCTAGACACGGGGCTGGTAAACTTCCATCTACAGACTAACAGGTCCACTCCAGTCCTATTTTTCTATTAAATCCCCATAAGAGCCTGATTTGCATGGACACAAATACATCTTATTGAAAGCTAGAAAATCAAACACCTGTCTCATTCAACTGCTCCCCTAGCTCTTTGCAAAATTGACTCCAATGTGGATTAAAAATACAAGTTCTGGGGCTAGACTGATCCTTTAAGTCTAATGACTTGATGGCCAGGACTGACCAACTCCAGTCCTTATGATCCCCAAACAAGGCATTTCAAATAAAAAATCATTAAAGTAATTGATTTCAGGCACATATATATATATATATATATATATGTTGTGATTTTGCATTACCTCCTCCGCATGAAACCGAGCACGGAAAAAAGTCTGTTTCTCGCCATCTGTGTATGATTGGCTGGTAGAAAATAAACTGTACCACACTGTCGGCGACTCCACCGTAGCGAACCTGAAAAAGCAATTCACCGGCAAATTAATTCTGGACGATGACGTTGTATATAAGAAAAGCTCTATGGCAGCCCAAGTTCTACATACTATAACCCGTAACAGCCAAATCACAATAGGGAAGTACCGGCACATTGTGTTATAATGTATTGAAGTAATAGAATGTAAGGCTACACTTAAGGTGCGCATTACAAGAAATACGAACAAAATTACACAAAGCAAACTTTCATTTCCCATTATTAAATTGTCTTTTTTTTTGCAATACATCATTGATTCAACACTTTTCATTTTGAAATGACTCTAAATATATAAACAAATTATGGAGGCTTAATTAACAGGCATCTCCTCTTTTCCATCTCTAACACATTTTGTCACCTTCCTTATGATGTAGTAACACATTTCCTAACATAAGCATAAAGTAAGGAACGCTTTGTTCTTGGTCGTGCTAAACGGCAATTCTATTTGGCTCAGCACTCGTCCCACCTTAAGATTGACATGTTCCGCTAACAAAAACATTGTTGGCATTGAGTATGGCGTACTTTACACATGTGGCTCAGATTCGTGCTGGTTATTTGCAAATGCTCTTTCTGAAGTTCTTTGTCTAATGCACCGAACGTTTACAAGATACAATCCCAAAAGATCCAAGTTGGTTTGGAGATGATTGGCAGCTCCCCTTTTTTGTAAAGCAATAGGAAGCAGAAAATTTACAAATATCTAAGGAATTTGTATGCCAAACATCTGGCAAATGTAATACTGACCCTTTTATAACATTGCAAAAAAAAAAAAACTCCTATAGAGCACTATCGCATCTTAATGTACAAGTAGCCTAACACTAAAAGATAGCTTATCAGTTATATGGTGGACGCCCATTTGTCATTATCAGCTCGCAAAACACGAGACATGGTTGTTTTATGCTAAATGAAGATTAGCTTCCCATTTCATGGATGCCAAGTACGGTATTTTTGCTAGTGATAATTCCAGAGAAAGAACTTCTGTAAATTGATCTTGGCAACGTTATGATTCTTTTCAAATGTTTAAGATAATCACTGCACCACTACATAAATGGTCCCTGTTGAGTGTCTCTGTCAAGAGGTAGGAAGATTGTGTCACTTTGAAATGAATTCTTAATTTCAATATGTGACTTAACTCAGATGTATGAAACGGTGACAGAACTAAGTCTGTCTTGATGGACTTATTATGCCTGTATGGCTACACTAAGACATACACAGTGGTAATCTCCCTCTGCCATGCACAAAACAACTAATTCAAGGTGAAAATGACCCATCATTCCAAAAGTTTCCAAATCCCCTTGTTATTATACCATAACAGAAATGGCTACATTGTGACTACCAAGAGACTTTATCTAGGAGAGAGGCTAGTGGGCATTGGTATATGGTGCCGACCTGATGTTCTTTCACTGTGTGTATGTGACTTCAACAAGACAAGACTAAGTTCGGCCAAAGAGTGCACTGATTTTATTTGAGTTACATACTCAAATTCTCAGTATCTTAATGCAAATTGATCTAGAAGTAATACAATATATTTCAAACTTGTGATGTGTGGTTTGGTACCAGTCTTGTAATTTATTCAGAATTCCAGTTACCTTGAGGCCAGTCTTTAGGAACAGCTCCATTAGCATTGCAAAGTGTACAAGAATGCAATGACAACTTTTACACGATGTGCAAATATTACGGTAATTTCACTTGTATGATTAGCATTCTCAATCTTGGCATTGAACTCGAAACCCTTCAATATGCCCCTAAACTATGCTCTACAATCTCTCAAACGCAAGTTCTCATTTTGCACAGACTGTTTAAATATAGAGCCACCCATGCTATATATAAGCCACCCATGCTTTTCATATCAATGGCACTCAACGTATGGTATGTCTTTATCACGTCACAAAATGCACTACCTGGATGTACAACATTGTGGAATGGATCACAAGGCAGTCTGGGTAAGCATTATTTACAGTTAATTCAAGGGATCGATGTTTCCTTTTACATCATCTTATCACGATTTAGCAGATAAACGTTTCTGTCATGTGCCAACACAAAAAGACGCACAACACCCCAGTTCTACCAATACAAATACTGAGACATACACCCAGGTTTATTCAATGACAAAATGACAGGGAAGAAGGACTGCCAAAGAACTGTACTACCAGTCACAACACACCAGTCAGGATACAAGAGAACACACTCTTTACTGGGGCTGGCCATGGTTTATATGGCTACTTTACCAGGGCAAGTGGAGTTGACATACAACAGGAAACAGGAACAGATTAACACACTTTAAACGTAACACAATGGCAAAAGAATGTACAGACAACAGCAGCGCATGAATAATCTCCTTACACAGACAACAATGGTGAATACACTACTAGAAAGTAACCCATTCTTAATACACTTACAAAGGGTAACCAAGGTTAAAACTTGTGCAGCCCCTGAAAGTCATTGTAAACTTCCAGTTTCAATCATTTTCTTAAAGCAAGGGTCCAGCATCCTTGAATACATAGCATAATTGTATTATGTCTGTTCCTAAAAAAAACATTTTGGAGCAGCAAATGTTAAGGCAGCTTCCTGACAACAAGTAGAAATTCTTAATTCTGAAGAAGGAGACAGAGGTTTGGTTTAAAAATAAGGAATTTATTTTAACCCCCTAAAAAACGGATAATGAATAGGGGAGGTAACGCATCAATTAAATTCCCATTCTTAAGTTATCTCCCCTGCCGACCTTGCAAAAGTTACCATCGAACACTCAATGTCGCACTCAATGACTTCTGTGCACACGTGTGAAAAGTGCTGCCATTGATTTCAAAATGGAGCACTTTCCTGCCATTGTTTCAAGCAGCCAATCAGCGGCAAGAATATTTGGACCCTAGAATAGCGCTGCAAAACTGTATTCATTTTCCCCCCCGAAAGAGCAGTATATTAACCCCTTAAGGACAATGGGCAGTCTCATTGAAAACAATGCATTTTGAGCCCGTACATGTACGGGCTTTGTCATTAAGGGGTTAAAAATGGAGCTCCAAACTATCTTGACATACTTTTACTAGAAAAAGAAAATACAAATGTATATTTGTTCGAATATGATATCAAAGCAATACTTTGGGTATGCTGAATTCAGTAAGTATACTTTATCCTACACTAGGTCTCATTTTGAAATCCCCAGGAGCTGCAGCTTTAAAGTATTTGGAGCCTTATCATTAATAAGCGCTGCATTACCTATTTTATTACCGGTCCACATAACTATACCATAACGATGACTTAGTGTGTGGCATGGCTTTCATAATAACGATTGCAGATATTTCAAGAATTCCAGCCTGGAGGACAGTTCATTTTTCAGAGTCCCTGTATATTACAACAATATAGTTGAATCTGGTCTTTCCATGAAGAAGAAATAAAGCTCTCTCCTTGAGGCAGAACTAAAGCAATCCTCTGTGATAATGAGAAAGAACCAAGAACCTGGAGGAAAAATAATGCAGATTTTCACAATACTCTTTCAGCTGAATACTGTTGCTCAAAGAAAATGTCGTAAAACATAATTTTTCCAGTATTGTTTTTAGCAGTGAGAAATCAACATTAGAAATGAGGTTCCATCCCTGCTCTGTCTGTGTGCCATGTGAAGCACGATGACAATCATACCACCAAACATTTGTAAAACGGCCAAGGTAGGACACTTTTGTTTTTAGGGATTTGGTTAGATGTGTGGCTAGGGCAGGGCTTTATCAACACTTTGTGGGACTTTATGGTCTGCTTGCTGAGATTTGGCTGCCAAACAGGAACTTTCCTCCTGAAGAGGAACACTTAGTAGGATGGTCAGGCACTTGCTTAGTTGGTTAGTTGGTAACCATGTACCATCATGCTCTTGTCTGGGCAGTGGTGAATTGTTCTTGGGGTCAAAAGCCAGCATGGAGGCCTCCTTAGAGTTGACCTGTGGGTGACACCTGAGCAAAGTGGGTTGGTAAGATAATGGGTTAAACAGGTAAGCGATGATAAACTTGGTCCGTGTGTTATATATGTATATTATCTGTTTATTTTTTTATAGTTAATCTCACAGCCGCAGCAAAATGGAAATTCGATTTTTTACCACTCATTGTAATAATTTTGAACTCGCACTGCCACTGTTTTAAAAAAAATAAATTATACATATAATACCGTATTTTCTATTTTTAAGTGTATTTTATTGTTATTGAGCAGACATGCATAGAGACTAAAAAAGTCAACTTTTATTACATTTCTTTTGTTTTATATTTTATCTAAACATACAGTATATCACTGAGAACAGTCCAGGTTCTGTGTATATTACAGAAGGCAGGGCTGTCCAGCTGTGGGGCACCGAATAGCATCCAGATGTGTATTTTTTCCCCAAATTCCTTAAATTCTGCCAATATATGGCCCTCTTATAGAGGGGGGCTTTTATTTACCCTTAACAAAATTCTAGCTACTGTACAATATGTATTCTTTTTTTTCAACTTCCAGGTCATAAGAACCATTAAGATTACCTTCAATATGGCCCCAGCAATTTCCGAGAAGGATCTTTTGCCCCACCTTTTGTTAATCTACTTTCCATTTAATGGCATATGGAATAAAATCCTCCAGATCAGTACACACAAAAAAAAGCTATATTTTGCAGATGCTGGTGTATTCTAACAAATGGCTATGACTACATTTGGTTTTAACGTTCTACTCATTGTGGGTTTTAAAGAAAAAGTTACAAAAATCATCAGTAAAAGAAAAAAAACAGCCTTGCTTTTATTTTTTATTTTTTTTGTTTGAAAGCAATCCTTTGTCGGTAATGAGCTCCAGAGCTGCTGTGGCATTATCTTATTAAGGCAAGTGAGTGGCCATTTCCTACAGTGGAAAATGTTTGTGAATAAGTAATCCGCGTGTTGCTAACTCAGCCTCCCATTTGCCCTCCAATGTATTACCGGACTCTCTGGCAAGGAATAGCTTAAGAGCCTACTGATCAATTGCCAAAGTGATTGCACAAAATCCGCGGTGATTGTCTTAAACTGCCATGAGTCGTTGGCTTCTGGCTTTAATAAAAAAAAATTGCGTTAACAAAAGACATTTGTTTTTTCCATATGCACCTTCATTAAAAAAAAACAATGATGTGATCAGCTGGTGATGATGGAAAACCGCGGTTAGTACAGTTGCAAGTGTTTCAATATGTACTGGTGCCCTTGAACATTTTGTAATTTGGTAGCTAAAAAGTGGTATTTTAAAGGGATGAAACCTAATAGCGGCGGAATATAGCTAATCATAGCTTTGTGTTCCTAGATGCATTCTCAGTGTGTTTCTGTCATTAAACACACACAGCAAAACATAACGTAATCATAAAAACACCCTAGTTGAAAAAGATTGGGGTTTTTTTAAAGAAAATATTTACCAGATTTCTCAATGCTTGCATACAAAAAGGTAGCTCCTACAAAATCAGAAGTAGAAATGAGGTTTGTTCACTAAAGGTAGAGTTGGCAGGAGAACTCTCGCTATCCATTATCAAGGGTCAACACTGGCAGGTTTACCCAGCTAGAAAAGCCCTGAATGATGCATAATTCAATAAGTGACGTTCTATAAGCTCTCCTTTCAACTCTAGCTTTAGTGAATATTCCTTTATTTGTTAATGGGCTTCATTGGCAAGTCACTTAACAATGTATTTTTATTCTGTCTTCTCAGATGAAGCTACTTGGGGTATGTGGGTTCAAAGACAGCAAAGTTATTATATCGAATTTATGATTTAGCTGGATTTGATTCTCATGAAGACTGTCTCATTACCAAGTCCATGGGACCTTTGTGTACTGTTCTTTCCTTGTATTGGTGTAATGTTTAACACTTAAATTAATTAACTTCTCTTCTCATTTTGTCTGCCTTGTTTCCAATGTGCATAATAGTCTGAAAACTTGAAAAAGAACTATGGGTTCATTAACACAATTCCCACGTATGAGCCTGGTCATCAATATTCAACATGAAGTCTGGTCTGAGTGGGTTGTATTTGTTTCCTTTTAGTATTGCTAGAGTTTTTTGGTTTTCAAACCAAACAAAAAAAACAACAAATCAAGATTCATAAAATGTCTAGAATGAGAAGGTTGTATTATTAGATGGTAAAACTGAGCCACGATTCAGTATTGAAACATACTAGTACTCATTCAGTGTATAGCCACTCCAATCTGCCAAGCAGGCCTAGGCTCCATCAAGAGTATTTCAGCATGAAATTGATATGACTGTTCCTAATGTTTTTGACTTTGACGCTTAAGGACATTTACTCTAAGAAGCATCAGTATTATTAATGTAAATATGGAGAAGAATGAAAGACTAATCTTAAAGCATAAGCATTTGCCATGTGGTACATCTTTGTCTTTGTATATCACCGGGGGGAATAGTACAAGGATTTAAGAGGAGATCACCAATTATGTACCAAGTTGGTCCACTTATGAATCCAAGAGAAATGTCTTCCACTGTGTTTTTTTCACGTGACCCCACCCAAGAGCTGCTCGTAATGCTGAACATACAAAATATCTCGGTTTCCCTTGACAACACAGAAAAAAAATCCTGAAATACATACAAAACTCACAGCTATAGGACTGAAATATTCTCATTCTTTATGACCTCCTTAAAAAAACTCCATCCATTTTATTGTGATTCTCAAATCTGCTTTAATAGAAAATATATATTTCTTCCAGCAATATGTTTTAGATTACCGTAAACAATCCGCATAACATAACTAAGAGAAAGCGGCTCGTGTCTATATGCCAATATTTCACAAAAACCTAACTACCGTGAATCCTAATTCCACAGATAAAAAAGTGACAAACATAGCTGTATCACTCATTCCTTATCACAAATGACACATAGTTCATTAGTAACGGCTGAGTTTGGCAATGAATGCCTGGTGCCTTAAGTTCACCAGAAAACAATACAAGAAAGAGTCCATGTCTACCTAATCCTGAAAATGACCTTCTTTATATCCATATCTGCTTCCAAAAAAACATTGATCGTTGATGCTATATCGGAAGCAATCTATTTGATTGTATACCCTAAGACGCGCGTTAAAAGACAAAATGCAGGGAAATGATGCGTTGGGTTTCTAAAGTAACGTCTTCCTGTATACCACGATCGACCTGCACCCTGTATAAAAAAAAAGAATGCTGGAGATGCTGAGAGCATGGATCTCACTATTATACCGGTACATTTACCACATTGTATACCCATTGACTTTATTTTACACTGTAAGCAGGAACATGACGTTTTATGACTGTTCACCTTAAAATCTTTAGATCTTGGGGTACAGTGAATGAAACAAATATTTTTTTTTCCATTGTTTAATGTTTATTAAGTGTGAATCACCAGCTAGAACCATTTACATTGTATATTTTAATATATATATATATATATATATATATATATATAGTATAGTTTTATAGCTGATAACCTGTCAGGTTTAAAGTATATTTCTGACCTACTAAATCATCTCTCTGAGCCAAACTGAAATATTCTGAATATCTTGTAAATGGTAGTCATAATAAAGCATAAAAGCTTTACCGCACTGCCAAATGGAAATCATTTAGCAAGGCAGTTACACCGCTTTAACACCATCGGACCAGTACTTATTTGGCCCTGACTTCCCATTAGATATTTTCTTTTTTGGATGTTCTGATCCTTGGCATATTAAAGCCCAATGCTCCTTCCATCTGCATGCAATTGTTGGTTTTTGTGATGTTTATTTCTATTTACGTATCTTACCTTCACTGAAAAGTCTGCTGAAAGAGGACCCAACATCCTGAGAATTTCTTTGTCAAGGAACCTCTGAAAGTCCACAGTTGTGTTGTCCACCAGGATGGAACCTGTGCTACTGAGGCTGTTCTCTCCTTTAACACCTTGTAATGTCTTGGTTTCCAAATCTAAAAAAGACAAAAACAAAATGTTTCCAATATTTGGATGAACGTCATACACAGATTTTTTATTTTTTTTTAAATGTTACAATTCACAGAATTTTAACAAATACACACCCGTGTCATACCACTAAGTTAATCACCTCTACAATACATTTAGTTTGGGATACATTTTTTTTACGAAGTTGAAACATAAAGAAAAAATAGTAAAATCACTGTATGCTTACTGTTCGTATCTACTGTAAACCTTACGCATACAAGCTATGAGAATTTATTCCAATAGGAATATTAATTCCAGGTTGCCACAATGGCTCCTTAAACTGGAGACATACTTAATAGGCAAGTCCATAGGCAATCAAATTAATTCCACACTATCGTATACATTTTCCAAAAGCATCCTTTGTCAATGTATACGTAATAAAACTGTCAAGGGAAGAAGAGATCTCAGTCAAAGGGTATTTGGCAATTACCTAGGGCTTCCTGAATGATTTGGGACCCAATAACCCTTTCTGCTGTTTGCTCTAGGTAACTTAACTCTTGCAGCTATCTGATGGGAAGACGCCGCTGATTAAAAGGTGATCATTCATGCCAAGTGTCGTGTTCCAGAATGCAAAATCAGAATGACTGCCATACTCTCCTACTTTGCCATTTGGGTCATTCTCTGGCAGGGGCATTTATATTGGCCGGCAGAACAGTGTAGTAACATTCCCCATGTCATTGTCATCTGTACCACTTCATCATCTGATTCACAAAGGAAGTTCAGTGCAGGCCATACGCCTGCTAATAAACTACCATACCCCATATTGGCAGCAATGGGAATAAACAAAACAAAAAATAATAATTACGCTAATCTGCAGGGGAAAAATATCACCAACTAAAGGCTTCCTAATGATGTGCTAAGATATGGCAGAGTTCCAAATGGCTTACATCCCCTGGGGGTTTAACATTTCTTTTTTCTTCTTCCCTAAGTTATTTCCTACCCACTGTCTGGCAGAAATACTTCACAAGAACCAAAGGCTTCTTTTTGTAAAAAAAAACAACATTACATTTATTTTTTTTACAACAACATTAACTCTTATAAGTAGTGTCTTCTGATGAGGACTGAACAGCCCTGATCTCGAACATGTTCCCCATCACTGAATGGTCTGTCTTTCAATAATTCTATATATAAGCCTTTATATGCCTTACACGACACTGTTATATATATATATATATATATATATATATTATATATACATACTAAGTATACTTAGATTAGGAGAAGCCCTCATAACACGCAGTGAAGTCAGGTACAGTTGAAACTGAGGTTCTTTTCCAAACTCCTGCATTATCGAGCAAACCCCAGATAAAGACACATACAACCACTTTACTTCCATGTGACCTGACAAGCACATCTTACAACAATTACTTTGTCAAAATTCTGTCACATTCTGGTGTTATTAGTATAATTACGCTCTTATTCTAATATTGACCTTTACTAATCGCCGTTTCTTCTCTATGCTAATCTTAGAGAGTATGAAAAACGTTAATGTTATATTCAGTGACCAGCTGCATACCATCAGACAATTAGATTATTGTACGTATCTCACTTCATGTAATAATGTTTCAGCTGTACTTACTAAGCGTACCATTTAGGTACGGTTTGGGTATTTTTTTAATCATATTTTGTTTGAGGACATTGGAGATATGGGTGTTACAGTATGCAGGGCTAAATGCACTCAAGAAAAAATAAAAAGCTATACATACACAAGTGGTCCGGTCCTTTTAACACAAGCCGGACGTGCCTGCTTCCGTATGGAATCACAACCACAGTATCATCCACTGCAAAAAAAAAGAACAGATATTACACAAGGGGTTACATTTCAACAAAAATGCACTTTTAGTAAAATAATATAATATATAATATATATATAATATATATATATATATGTTTGCCTGCTTTTCTAACCCTTTTTAATCGCTTGAAGGGCTCTAACTAGAATTTGTGGAAATCCAAACCAATGTACAGGCGGTCCCACAGGTCATATCGGTTCCTGGGACTGGAGATGGGTTCGATTAATTTTGATGCTTGGAATCTCTGTTTCAGTAAGGCCCATTTCCCGATGTGTACATACATTATAAAGTATGTGTTACATGACAGAATACATCAATAATGATGCAGACTCCTGATCCTCAGCAAGTCGTGTCAGGGACTCCCAAAACAGTTATGATGCACCGAGGAGCACCAGAAACAGATGCTTACGGATCTGCTGCGTTACATCAACGAGCAGTCCAACAAATCACTCTAAAGACGTATGTACCCACATAGGATCAAAACTAGTTTGATATCTAAAAGATATTATACATATTTCAACAGGATCCTGCCATTAAAAGAAAGTTTACAGAAACATCAATAAGTTCTAAAGATAAATGAATGTCGCTGGGGGGGGGGGGTATTTTCAGATTGTGGTTAACTGCATTGTATTCTTTGAGTCAAACGGACATCTAAGTATCAGAATTTCCAAACAGGGATACCGGCACTAAGTAACCTGTTTAATTTAACAAGTTGCATAAGTCCGCTTATTTTTTTTATAATTCAACTATACATTTTAAATGACTCAATCTGCATTATCAGCTTAAAAATGAGTATACGAGCACGCTAGTAATTCTAAACAGAAATACATTGGTAATACTGAAGTGGCTTGTGGTTGATCCTTCTCACTTTACACAAACTAGAATGTGGATAAAACACTGAAAACATATTGTGATCGCATAAGGAAACGGTATAATTAAAAGCATCTTTGAAAAATATCCTGAGACTGAAAGGTCAAAAAAATAAAATACATTAACAAAAAAAAAAAAAAGAACCAGCACTCTTGCTTTTGCAGATTTAGGTATACTAATAATTACAAATCTCCCAAAGGTTTTTGGCCTGTTCTGAACAAAAAAAAATGGTTTCATGTGTCTTTCCAAATGCAGGCTTTTTTCGGTTTTACACTTTCCCTGCTTTTATGCTCCTGCATTTGTCTTAAATTAGGAAAACATAAAAATAGCAAGCTGTTCACAAGGTTTCTATTAGACTCTTCGTGAAAGAGTAGAACGCCATTCAGTTCTTCCGCTGTTGGATGAAGCAGGACTTTTTGCAGCAAGAAATAAGAGCTTTCAAATGTTCTTCTGTCCATAAGGAGACTTAAGATGTTTTATTTATTGCATAATTAATGATCTTATCTTTGGGATCCATTCCCAAATCGGCAAGTGTTCCAAAACAAACAATCCTTTCCATAACCCTGCGTAGCTTGTGACCACTTTGATACACTTACTCATATTCTTGGAAGCCCATCAAGCGGTCAGTTTATTCTCTGAAACTTATTTGCACAGGCCTGTAAAAACTAGATTTTCTACAGAGAGCTTTCATGGTGTGTGATGAAAGTGATGATTTCCAATAATTACGGCATTGGGGTTTCTTTTATAGCAATCACTATGCCTATGTTTTCTGTCCACTATTTTACCTGCTTTATTAGGTCCTTACCCTTGTCCTCAGGATATAAAGGGGTTATCCATGTGGAAACCTCAACTGCTGACTAGGGCCTCTGGCCAAAATCCACCATGCTAAGTGCCACAGAATGAGCACAATGGCCTATTGAGAATTACGTGTATAGGTCATCTTTTTCTGTTTTGATCCATGCCATAAATTCCTTCAATGTATTCAGTTCTATCATTTTCATCAGGCTATTTCAGGTATCTACCACTCTCTAAAAAAAACCCTCTCATATTATATTATTTTATTAATGTTATAGTAATATTTTCATGTAAACCTCTGTTTAGGCTATAACATCTTGCCCTAGCATTTCTCCAACTTAGAAATATTCTGCCTTCTTGATATGTATTTAAATGTTTCCATGCCATTTCCACTTTTTTTGCCCCCCCCCCCCCCGAAAATCCTTCAGTCTTTCCTGGCTGTTTAATTCGCTAAACCATGCACCATCTCAGTATCACCGGGCTGGATTCTCTCCAGAAAATCTATATCTTTCCGAAGTTGGTGTCTCCAGCAGAGTAAGCTATACTCTATACAAATTGTATACTACACGCTGGATTGAAAATCTCGCGTTCACATATGTTCCCATTTTCTGGCGCTGTCCTGCTGTCCCATGTATCTGCCTCGCTGTCCTGCTTTTTGCAGGTATTGGGAAGATGGGTCAGTTGGGGATCTCATCTGATCCCCTTGACCAGTTTATGGAGTTGTAACATTAATTTAGTACTGTATTATTGTAGCACATATTGCAGCTAGCGTGGGGCCTCCACACGACACAACACTGGCAAATCGTTGGTAAAATAATGTTCCACACTGCAGTGAACATGTTGACCGCTCAATGATCAGAGTGGTCAGTCTACAGCAGATTTGTTTGCTTCTACAGCCAGATGGCAAATGCAGTGCTTGTCTCTCTCTTTAATGCAAACGTGAGCTGGAGAGGGACAGAGAACAGTAAGAAACTGTGATTCCCTGGATCCCAAGACACATGTTTAAAGAAAAAAATATATATATTTTTTTTAAATGTATGGTTTTTTTTTTTAATTTACACTGTGTGTAGTTAGTGTGGTGGTGGTTAGTTTGTGGGGAATTAGGTAGGGCTGGTAGGGGATAAAAAAATATAATAAAATGAATAAAAAAACAAACATTCTTTAGAAAACTTAAAATTACCTAGGAATATATTTTTGGTACATTTCTCCATTTATACTTGCCGTGTATAACTTATATACCTTTAAAATATGCTTTTTTAAATTTTATTTTTTTTAATATTTATAAAATGAATATGGTTTAAAAAAGGCCCTACTTGTCCCGAAAAAAAAAATATATAATTTGTGTGGGTACACTAAATGAGAAAAAGTGATATAATGGTTAAAGATATAGCAAAACACAAAAACTGAAGCATAAAATAGCTCTGGTCCTTAAGGAGCTAATAAACTTCACACCAGCCACTATGTTTGTGTTAACATTATGAATTAACTGTCCGATACTAACTTTATTTAAGATTAAACACCCCTTAAAAACAAACCTTTTTTCAAAACACCTTAATATGAGAAATCATCCAGTCCCTGCACCGTTTACAACACAGAAAGCAATGATATCTAGATGCATTAAGGGAAACTCTCACCTAAACAGCGTTTATACAGTTTTATAAAATGATTGAAAATACTATTTTGGGTCCTTAAGTTCTTTTCCTTCAACTTGTCCAACTCTTAAAACACAATATGTACAAATATATATATATCATTTTATTTTGTAACTGTATTTAGTTTACTGAAGTCTAAATGTGGGAATTGTTAGCTTTAATGTTATTTTACTGGAATTCCAACGAATAATCTAGTAGTAAGTAGTAGAATTAGTGGGGTACATTATACTGATTTCCCAATAAGGTGTAATATCATGCTCTTACACCCTGATTCAAGCAAGCCCTTTTTCCTTGTTCAGGATGGACAAGTACCTCAATCATCTGTCATCACTGCACCTTTCATCATACTGACTGTTCAATGCTCAGAATCCTCAAAACCCAGCTTTTTATGGTCCTTGAGGACCATGATTTCCTGTCCCTGGTATACATCCTGCAACATTTCAGACTTGCATTTGGCCGAACCTCTTTTTAGGAATTACAACTGATCCGAGAATACTGGGATAATTATTTCATGCACCACACTATACGCAAGTTATTATTTTATGAAAATAAACTCAGTAGAATGGTTTGCAAATTGTTTGCAAACTCAGCAGAACTTGTGTGTTCGCATCAAAACCAGCACACACGGGAATCCAACCAGATGTGGAAGATCACCGGCGGGCCGATTTGGAATGCTTTCTAGGAAGCATATTTGTGGCTAAACACACCTTAGATGGCAACCGTTTTCCTCGGTCTTACCTCAGCACAAATAAGCTGCGCTGGGGAGAAATAACGGCCAGATGGATATACAAAAAGAAAATAAAAAATAGCCTCTTTTTAATGGATAAAACACAAACACTTCATGAGTGTGTAAAATGTAAAGGCTCCTTATAATGGCAAACAGAAGGCTTGGTTGTGTGGATCAAGATTCCTATTCAAATCACAACTTGCTATGCCCAAGATTATAGAGCTCATAACGACGACAAATGTAAGCTGCTCTGCGGGAAATTTTAACTAAAAATCAATTCATCGCCGACCAATACTTTCCATGTCCTACTGTGAGATCAAGCGCACCTTACAAAGTGTAGGACATCAGTGACTAAAGACACCGAAAGCATGTTTATTGAAGACCCAAGGGAAAGTAATACATTAATAAATAGCATTATTTGATATATGAGCCATTTTTGTTACCTTGCTGGTGTCTCAATGGATCGAACAATGTTGCTATAGATTAAAGCAACATGTTTTATTATTTTAGTATGCTAGGAAGGAACAGTGTGGACTATACAGATAGAAGCAATGGTTGGGAGGAAACAAGTCTGTTTGTCTTGTATGTTCTTGTGCACATATGTGATAAAGCAATACCCATTTTGCTGTATTAAACAGCTTAATGGTACATCTTAATTCAAACAATACTCAAAACAAGTGGATAAAACTTTTATTTGCATTCCTGTGTAGCAAGAACCATGCAGTATACCCCACTGGTCTCTTGAAAACATAATAACAGATGCATCTTCTACACTTCTCCCAGTCCTCCATCATGATAGAGAGTAAAGAAGGAAATCCTAGCAGGGAATAGCCAAAACTATATGGTACTTATGGAGCATTTTTCCCATTTTATCCTGAAGATGGGGAAACTTTGTTTACTCTTTTCCCTATGCTTACCTCCCTGCCTGCTGATCACTTAGCCCTGCATTCCCGATCCCATTATACTTGATCAACTGCTAAGGGAACGTTGAAATGGGGAGAATGGTGGGGTGATTCCAGCTGACTCAGTCCTTTGATGAGCTAATGTATGGGTCTATCATGACTTGACTGAGACCATCACATGGTCAATGTACAGTACCCATCAATTGAATGATTATCCTACAGGAATTACAGCATATACAGAGAGGTGAACCTAAGGGTTATTTTAATTTATTAAACCTAAGTTGGTTTATTGTCATGATAAATTGACTGTTTAAATATCTGCAAAAGTGCATACTGCTAATGATTTTTCTAAAATACAATTTGATGGCATGCAATAAATGCTATGAAGATGTTTAGCCCAGATCAAGGAAACTTACATTTGTTTGCAGAAAGCTGTGACTTGTGCTGACCTCGCACCAAACGACAGGTGGACCCTTCTCCGTTACACACCCCGCAGTTATCTTCCTTTGCTGTGCTTCCTAACTGATGATCACAACCAACGATCTGCAAAGGAATCACAAAACGTTTCACAACTTGTCTTGAAAATTGACTTATGGGTAACGGCTATCACAATAAACTACCATGATCTCCAGAGGCCTGCGAAACATGTCACTCACTGAACATTGTACCTGACCCAATTTGTAGACCCATATCGAGTCAAGAGCTTTACCAGGTCCAATAAAAATACAAATAGAGTCCCTATTTATGGCAAATTTCAAGTCGGACTTCATAGGCTTCCAGGGAAATTTTTTTGAACGCAAAAGCAGTCCCCAGTAAAAGCCAAATGATGGCAAAACAAGGAGGCTGATACATAAAATACCCAGGTGTGCGTCTGCCGTAGACAAAGATTAGCCTGACGTGAGGCCTGCTTTCAGTGCACTTTATTGTAGGTGCTACCAGAGACTTTGTATTGCAATTAACTACACATTATACATATATATTTGGGAGTTAAATGTTACGGTAATATAATATGGAACTAACAGCTATGACTTTGCAGTATTAGTACAATAACGCCGTGAGAATTGTGACCGCAAACTTTTGAATTGCAAACACCGTTAGAAAAGATCACTTGGTATCTTAGTAGCTTGGATTGTATCTCGGATAGAAAAGGGGTCCATATATGATGAATCTTTTCTCAAAAAGTTTTCTTTCCATGGTTGAAAGCCTGGGGGATTAATGTCACACTGTTGACATGTCTTTGTTGTGCTAAAATACTTATAAAACAGAATGACTTTTGTGATATTGTGTAGACCAAAACCCATGTTAAATTGCCGCAATACAAAAAGGACATTTGCTTCTCGATGTGTACCAACTTCTGAACGCTAATGAAGTCCTCTACTCCAGTGAGGCCTTTAACACCGCAGACTGACACTAGTCAGAGTGTGAGTGGGTGATTACAAATGGGCCATTGTATTGTTTACCACAGGCAGTATAACAAGAAAGTGTGTTTGTCTAGTAGATTGGGCAAATATTCAGACACCAAAACACTGTATTATATGAATCAGGGTTTTGAAACAAAAAAAAAATTACATGATTTTTTTTCCCAAAAAGCTGTTTTAAAGTACCCCTTTAAGAGTATACGTCGCCTGCATTTGCATTCCTTGTGTTTGTTTTACAAATCTTTCAACTGCTTTAAAAAAAAAAAAAAAAGTCTAACCCCCTTCCTTCTTCATTTTTTTGTAGTTTTAAGCAATTCCACAGCTTTAGCTACTGCTGTACCTTGGCTGACCCTGTGCAACCAGAGAGGATGATGAGGGAAGGAGAAAAACGAGGCTGTGTGCAGGGTGAGGGGGAGAATACTATGTCATTAGAACTGGAAACGGGACTTGCCCCTTAACCATGTGCTCCTGCTCAAAGTCATATTGATTCTCACGTGAACGATAGACAGATACATGTATGGATGGATAGATAGATAGATAGATAGATAGATAGATAGATAGATAGATAGATAGATAGATAGATTTTTTCTGAACACAAAGAACTAGAGCTTGCACACCCCTAAACTTAACCATGGAGATAAGACAGAAGAGTACTACGGAAACAACATATTCAAAAATGGGGTCACCCAGTATATAGCCGAATGTACTAGCTTGAGATGTACAGGTATAGAGCCCCAAGTGGGACAAGGGCAAAGCTGAGGCTGGTGAGCGTCTTTTACTATTATACCTAAATGTTGGGAACTAAGACTCCCAGCATACATCAGCCTTAGCTGGATGTTGGAAATATAGAACCAGAACAGCTATATCACTGCATAACATAATACTTACGCCTGTTACAAGTATCATTGTTAATAATTACAATATAAATGAGATGACATTTACAAACTTCTGTATGTTAAAGCAATCACACTTCTACTAGCCATACATATAAGGGATTCTATTGCTTTCCTGTCTAAATGTTATTTATCTAGCTCCAAGCAGCTGATATGGCATAAAGCTGAGATTATTATTATTTATTGCTTTATATAGCGCCATCAAATTCCATAGCGCTGTACAATGAGATCCCGAGATAGGGCACTCTACTGATTTTTCTAAAAAGTTCGATCAAAAGTTCGATATTACAAAGAAACACATATGAGTTACTTCTTTTAAAACAGAGTAACAGTATGCAAACTATGAAGAATAATAGAAGGTGACAAGGAAAAAGCTTGTGCATCGTTCTGTATATCTGGATAAAACCATTCAGCCAGCTAGAAACCAATGGAGGTTCACTTTTTTTTGTGGAGAAGGCTTGGATCTTATGACTTATGTGCTCATCAACCAGGGTATTACACTCAAGGGCCTACAAATGTAGATTTTGATACCATGCTCATTAAATTAATGATTAATTAGCAAGTGTTCAAATAGTGAAGTCTTTATATTCTGCAGCTGAAAAGAATATTATCTGGAAAATGATTTAATATGGTTATCAAAGCGTGAACTGAGTCATTAGTGTTAAACGATTCTCTTATAGGACAAATTTCATTTACTCGTCTTGTTTAGTTAATGACCTCGCAGAATGTATGTACTGTATCCCAACCTTCCCAGGGGTGGGTAAAGCAAAAGAAGAATAAACATGGTTTTATTAACTGTGCATTGTTAACAATGTTCCATTTGCCATGAATGTTATCCGGTTTTAATCTACATTAACCGTAATCAATGTCATCTTTGTTATTTCCTGACGTTTCCCACCCAGTGTATCTGGCTAGTAATTTATAAGCCCTCTGGCAAAAGAGGAACTCTGTTAAAGATTAACAAAGATAGAATAACTATCCGTTTTCCTTCAATTAATAGGGTTTTTTTTTTTAAATCAAGCCTACAATAAATCACCAAGCTGGTTTTATATTAAGATAATGATGTTAACAATGAATTAAATGTGCTGTTTTTTCACATTATTTAAACCGAGCTCAAACGACATCTTTAGCAAACAATAACAGTTAATACTGGCTGGCAACGTTGTTATAATTCCTTGCCAGCCTTTCATCTAGTCTGCTGGCTATTATTATAGCTGATAAACTCACATGCCACGCTTCACATTTTAATCCTGTGTGTTTTGTTTAAAGATATCTGTATTGTCTTATCAGGGGAAATTTTATAAAAGAATGTGAACTGAACTCATTTAACTAACATGTTGTAAGAATTCATTAGTGAATTAATCAGCTCATATTTCTACCTGCTGTAAAACCTCAAAACGTATTGGGTCTTTGGATTTGTCTTATATTCGGAAAAGCCTAATGCCTACGCCGTGCATGTTTAAATTCCTTCAATGTACTCTACCATCTCTAATGGAAGGTTGTTCCATATATCTACCACCCCTAAATAAATTACTTCATTTGTCATTCTTTTTTATTTATCGTTTTCTTGCATAGATCTGTGCATTGAAAAAAAACAGTACATCATTTTTGAAAACTTGTGAAATAAAAATGGATTCTTAATGTCCAGAAATGTCTTTCGATGGTGCTAGAACCACTGCTAGAGACTAGCATGACTGGATTCCAGATAAAGCAGGGTACATATGGGTCCAAGCCAATAATCTTTTTAGCTGTTCATTTTCCAGGGGAGTGTCTTTGTGGAGGGGCAACAGCTAGTCGGACATAGGTGCAGGCAAACACCCGGATGGCCATTAGTGGGTGTGGAGTGGTCATGAGGTTCCACTGCCCGGAGAATAGATAAACTGACCTAGAGACACGGTGAAGCAGGGCTTCACCCAGAGACTCTGGGTAAAAACCTGGTAAGTTCCCAAATATACTTTCAGAACATTCCTGGGATTGACCCACCAAGTTAAACCCTACAACATTTTGTATTTTGACCACCCAGGTTTAGACAAAGTACACAACTATACGTGCAATAAGGCTTTGCCAGCCAACTGGTTCAGGCTTGGGGTCCATAAAAACTTAGAGTCACCAATACACAGGAAACTTGTTTCCCAACATGTTACCACCAGTTGAAATCAGACTGCTATTTAATTGTGAAGCCCAACATAAGATTCTAAACTTTATTTTCAGACTGAAATATTGCTCAATGAAAAGTATAAAAATATCTGGTGCTTGACCATTTCAAACTGAATAAGGGCTGAGTGCACATTATATTTATAGAAAGAATGATTTGGGAAAGATAAGTAAGAACAGTTGGTATGAAAGCAATTTTAATTAGGAGTTTGTCCTTGAATCTTTATGGCTATATCCAAGATAAGTGCTATAAATGCCACATATCTTATGTAGTTTGTTAAAGACCGTTAGTTACATTCTCAGCTAATCTTTGTTATCATGAAATCACTTTATTTGGTTCTTTTAAGCATTCTAAATGCTTCTTTGTGAGCATCGGTTTCAATGATTATTGAGTAAAAGCATAAGCAGGACCAAAAATGGTCAGAAAATAGGTGGTTCAAGGATAGGACTTGAACAGACACCCACCTGCAGCATTCGCCGTGCCAGCGCTGGTGTTGACCTAAGTTGAATCTATCACATGCAGAGAGACGTGTTTGTCATGGCATTTAGCGGGGGGGGGGTGAAAAAGGGCACATGATGATTATGCCCCCATGCATTTACAAAATGAACAACACAAAACTGTGAGGGGACCACACAGCTATCATGTGCATCGGTGGAGTGCCATGTTTCTTTTTTCCCCTCAATGAAATTTTTTTTATTAAATAAAAAAACAGCCACAAGGAAAAAAAAAACAAAAAAATAAACTACAATATAATAAAATCAAGGACAAAATTGGCATGTTTTTAATGTAAAGACTACAGCCGAAGCCCTTGTAGTTACAGTAATTCAGTAATTCAGTAATACAGTAAATCTGTCTTATGTATAGTGTGGACCTCTATAAGAAATACTGCATGAACATATCTGGTACCAGCTGATAACTTTAAGAAAAGTAACAATGACAAATAAAATGTTGGCATATTAGCTCTTTAGTGATTCTGGAATTCTACCAACAAACTGCAGAAATTTGTTTTTGTCTACACTAAAACCACAAACACAACTGTTTACAAGACATTTTCATGTTTTCAGGTCGCATTCCTTGCAGTTACTCCTTAGATTCCTACAGTCTCTTCTAAATCTAATTTTGTTTAGCGAATGCTGATGCCATTTCCCTAACTAAGAAACAGAGAGGTCAATAAGTTACTGGCTATTCATTATACCTTTCCAGTACCATTATTCTTGTTTAGTAACCATATTTAACTCCAATTGTTTTTCTCTCTTGTCCACTTTACAGAAATCATTATCTTTATGTGAAAGTCATCTGAGGACAGCTGGTTGGAAGCAACCTGGAAAATTCACCTCATGTAAAAATGTAATGGGAAAATCTAGAACATTATTATTTTTATTTATTGTTTTATGTAGCACCATCATATCCTGTAGCGCTGTATTATGGGTGAACAAGACAGAACAAGTAGTATATATCATAACAATCTGATATACAGAAACAAGAGGCTAGGAGGAGGAGACAAGTTTACAATCTAGAACAGGGGCGTCCAACTTGCGGCCCTCCAGATGCTGCAGGACTACATCTCCCATAATGCTCTTTCAGCTGAGGAGGATGGGAGATGTAGTCCTGCAGCAGCTGGAGGGCCGCAGGTTGGACACCCCTGATCTGCAGTATAGAATATTATAGAAATAGCCATCGATCCAAAATCTGAAGTACAATCTTTCCAAAGTCTTTCATGATGCTATAAAATGAGCATCTCTCATACCAGGATATTGAAAAACTTTCTAGGCTCATTAGGCTGTCTGCACTGGGACCAGACTGGAAGCCAGCCATTTTCCACTTGAGATTTTGGAGGTGGCCATAGCTAGATGCCATCAAATTTTGGTTTTACTTGAGCTTACCTGAGTCAACAAATGCTGTCAATTAAATTAATTTATTGGTGTTATGTTTAATCTATATATTAAATGTTCTCTTCCAATTTACCTGAGAGGTTTCTTTCTTGGAAATGTGATGGTGTTGGTGAAGTATGATGAAGTTCAGAAGAATGAAGATGGTGGGTGCGTAAAGACCATGGTGTATTGTTAAGGGCAGAACTTACACTGGAGCTAGAAAACCAATATATGTGCTCAATATGGTATTCAAGTCCCGGGGATGGCTCTTTATTCCCAGTGATAGTAATGGTGATATGTGACTTTATAAGTCTAATATCTTCTTTAGGTTACAGACGTCTTCAACGTACTATGACACAATAATCATTTCCCCCACCTTTCCCCCCACCTGTGATATTCCATGGGGACAGGAGATTCTTTGGACCCTTTAAGTACACTGGGCCTTAAGAAAGCATCCCTTTTGTCCATGCCTATTTCCTGCAAAAATAATTCAGCAAACATCTAACAACAGAGACAGCACTGCATTATTTCGGAGACCTTCCAACGTGGATCAAAAAAAAGGGTTGAATTGAGCTCTAAATCATGTTTCAAATACAGCCCTCAGCAGGACAGGAATCGGCACATATAATTCATGTCGTCTGCCTGTTCAGCATGTCTCTCTATGTGTTTGGCTCATTCAGCATGAAATGACAAGCTAGTAAATGTATTTTGGTGCAATGCAAAACAGATGTCACCACAAAGGATGTTGTCATGTTAAATGAAACCCTCTAATTGCATGTGAGAAGACTTCTCCTGGCAACTTGCTTTATAAGAGCTGGAATCTATTTCTCCACTGCTTTGTTATGATGCTTTTGGAATACTGATCTCTTAAGACATGAATTATCATTGGTTTTCTTGGGTTCCAGTCCCCACGGTTAATGTTTCTTTAGCGGCTTTACTGCTATTTTAAAACATAACTTACGCCAACTGTTGACAAAAGGCATCTATAGCAAGTAAGATAAAAGAAAAATAAGAAGTATTTCAATCCTTCAGTTTTTCCCTAAAATATAACAACATCAGACCTTATGCACTTGACACCTTGACGAGGTCTTACTTTCTTCTCCTATTTAAACAGTTATACATATTTCAAATGCATTTACAGTTCCTATTATCTCTTGCCAGCCTCGGAGATGCAGCTTAGCAACAAATAGTAACGCTTCTCTAGAATTACCTAATTTCTTAACAAAATGTCTAGGCTAATTTACTGTAGTATCTCTATAAAGCAATGAAAATATGTAAATAGTCTTATTATCATTCCAAGTGGTGACAGGAGGTTCAGAGTCTCCTGTAAGTGAACTATTTACTGTATATCCAAGATGCATCTCCATTACAACTGTCCAATTTACTCCAACAAACCTAGAAGCGTCAAATGCCACGACTAAGCACTCCCTTTCTCCCCTTCGTTGTGTACATATAACAAGGAATTGATAAGGTAGTGGATTCATCCAGTATTACACATGGCAAATTGGTAATTTCACTGTGGGCAGAATGCGGGTTTTCCTCTAACGTTGAGAAGTGTCTCTTCTGCGAGAATTCTGTACCTCTGTGTGCTCAATTTCACTCGAATGCGCGGCTCTAAGCAGCCTAATGTCAGCAAGCTCAGGGTAAAATATGGAAGGGGCCAGAAGTGAAAACATTGGGAAAGCAGAATTCTAAGAAACATGCCAAGGTCACAAAGAACAAAGGCATGGGGTACAGGAGGCAAGTGGGATGTTCAATGTAAGACAAGGTTATTTCTCACATCTTTCTGGGTTATTAATCACAATCTCAAACATATGTAAATGAAGTCCACCCACTGTTAGCATTTTTCTCTTGATAATATAGATTCAACGACTCTGTGGTTTGGCTCTATTATCCATTTATTTCTATGCAAGTTGATACATGTAGGACACTAGTTGCCAGAGACATGCTGCTCGGCAGTAATTGTTCAGAAGAGGCTTAGCTCACATACCGAACCAAAGCTGGCTCAGTCAGAGGAGACGAGATCCCCACATCTCAGCATGGAACATGTTTTGTTTTTAATATTCACTCTCTCCCACTATGCGTCTTTGTTTAACCTGGCTCCTGTACCCGCTCTTTACTTGCCTTGAAAAGGAAGGCGAGTGGAGAAAAAAGAAAACATTATCAATCCAAACCAAGCTCATGGGGACATTTAGGAAAGTGATGGTGGAAGGGGCTTAAGCCCTACTGGGTTTAAACAAGCAAAAAGGACACAGCGTATACTGCTAACCCATTGCACATGCATAGCCAGTTCTGATACAGCCAAAAAAAAAATCACTTCCTATACAAAAAGGCCAGTGGTGTTGGCTCAGCTCAAAGACTTGGTGCCAAGGGAAATCAAGCGGCAGAAAAACAAACAAGTCGGGAGGCCATTTCCATATTAAACAGTGGCACGGAACTCCAGGGAATCTTATTTCATAGGACTCAATGCCTAGATAATCTCGGAACTAGAAGGATGCTGACACCCATACAAAAGCTACAAAGACTGAATGGTAGAAAACATCTCATTCCCAATTACATTTCTTTTTGCTTTTCAAGCAAAACTACATGGATTTCATATCTCAAAGTCATTTTTTAACAACCTTGTAGACAAGACTCTACTTTTATTTAAGAATTTATTGGTTAACCAATACCAATATATATTATTTTCAACACATCAAGATAATTTGAAGGGACTGTACACAGTAACTATCCATATCAGTAGTTGTATACCTGCCTATCCTCTTCATCCTAGATAAACAAAAAGATGGCAAAAGAGGCTAAAGCTCATAATCAGGCCCTAATTCCACATTGTGATAAAAAAAACCTGAATAATAGGCAACCAAACTTAACAACTACACTACTTTGGATTATGCTCCTTTTAATGTTTTTTTCCCACTGTAATTATCTTAATTACAGGATAAAACAATTCACAATGCTACATAATATATACATGAAGAATTTGTTGGCTAGGTCTTTGGTCAAATTGCGATGCTTTTATTTTCTCAAGCATGAGTGAGGCCAAGGACCCCATGATACAGTCCATCAATGTGGTTCAAGTTAGTATAATGGACCAAAAAATGCAGAGACTTGATGTAAAGAAAATATCCACACCAGGCCACCACTCAGACCTAAACGGGCTGAATCCACTATCCTGAAAACTGCTCACAGTAAGCCCAACGTTCCTAAAACTGACCCTGTCAACCAAAATGGATGCAAATTCTATTCACTGTATCAATGCTTATATTTTATTCACCTACCCTGAAAAATTCCCAGCATTTGGTAGAATGTAAGCACACAAGACAAAGGTTTCATTTTTCCATGAATTGTTCTGTTGATCTCTATATTCTCATGCGTGGTTCTACAAACTAGAATATATGATTTAAAATATACATTCAGCTGACATCATTCACATATGGTAACCTACTACTGTAATCAACGTAATAATAACTAAGGGACAATAAGTGTTTTAGCAGAGGTTAGTTTAGTACTGATAAAGTTGATATGGTGTCCACAGAAAGTGTGTAAAGGGATACTTCTTATGAGAAACCTAGAAGAAGAGGACAAAGAGGCACATTATCCGGCTCTACAAAATAAAGCCATGTTCTACAATTGGCTGGGAAAGACTTTGTTTCATAAATGTGAAAAATATATATTATAGGCATCTACTGTACATATTGTTTTTTCTTTTGGCAATGACATTCTTAAAAAAAAAATCATCTGTTTAAAATGCGGTATACTGAAAATATAGAAAGGAAAACATTACACCCTATAACAATAGTTTTGTGATAGAATCCAGAATTTGGGATTTAGCCGAATATACGATTTGCGGTTTTAATTTAATGTTTTTATATAGATATGTTTATAGAAGTGTCATTCTTCAGTCCATAAATTTGAGTGCAGTAGTTCTCAAAATAAGCAGTGGGCAACAACAAAGTAATTTTCTGTCTTATAATTTTAGAATTGTTTATCCAGTCTATATTTGTGGAATTCTACTGGGTTTTTTTTTCCTGCAAAAAATGATAAGAATACCAGAACTGGTTTAAGACTCCATGGGGCCCTTAGAAAGAGTTCCTTTTCCTTTAAAAATGTTATACTTTATACAACATGGCTAACAATAATGCAGATCTGCTGTCATGATGATGTTCACCTTGTTAAGCCCTTAAGTCCCTTTTAATCATACACAAAATAAAGTACACCTTAAATATTTCGTGAGAATAAGTCAGTGTATAAAAATGTTTTATGGAACATGAATGATTTCATACCTGACACAAACCGCTGATGCACATATCCAAGGATTCAGTGTAACACCGAGTACCATCAAGGACCTTGGGTGCAAGTTCCACCACAAGAGAGGTGCCCTTCGCTTGACACTTCAAGGAGCATGGGTTCTCCGGGTCATTGTGAACTGGAACCCATTCCCGATACTGGCCTTGATACTTGACATCGTTGTGGGCTGAACATTGCTGTGCCCTGAAATCTCCTGATTCAGCTGGGCAGTCCTGAAAAACGAAAAAAAAAAAAAAAAGATACTTAACAAGGACAAATCTATTTTTATTCAATCTATTTTTTTATTTTCTATATTGAAGTGACATGACACAGTAATTATATCTTAGATATTGGGTATAATTATTTCCTTGAAAATATTCTTAGAGAGTTTCATTAGACTAATACTGTATATCCTTAACAGATCCTTTAAGGAAGCCAAATTTTCTCTCTTTCAGCACTGCTTTAAGTGCAAGTAAAATGCATTTCTGGGTAGACTATTATAATTATTTAATAGGTATTTGAATCTAAGACAAAACCAAAGACCGAAGACCAAAGGTCTGAATCTTTACAGCAGCAAAAACAGGCAGGCTAGATGGGACAAATGGTTCTTACCAGCCATCAAATTCAATGTTTCTACCATATAACAGTATAAAAAATAATCAATTAACAGCCGATGCCTTATTCCAAAATGACTTCTTACTGCCCAAGAAATAGATGCACAATGGAGTAAAAGAAGTTGGAGAGTTATTTGGCAAACCATATCTGTTGCTAGGAGTGAAGAATGATCTATATTAGCATAGGGTATTTTTTAAGGAACAACTGCACTTTGTCTACAAGGGATTTGTTACATCAGAGTCACTCTTATCTAGCAGAAGGGATCAAAAAACAAGCAGTTCTTCAAAATATTCGATGACATACTGTATGATAAAAGGCAAAGTAAGCTGACATCTGCATTGGCCATATTCACAAGACTCATTCTTCTCGCGCAGTGATTGAAGGCCTTTGTGAAATGATGAAAAGCACAAAAATGGAAACAAGTTCCTCTTTACCCCAGATTTGACTGTTCTGACCTCTAAATTCTTCTTACATTTTGAAAGTGACATTATAATGAAAAATACTCACGACCCATAATTAGCCACTCCACTGTAGCTTTTTTGGGTTCTTTAAACCCGTTCTATTAGCTGAGGCTTACAGGTGTCTTTCGAACATTTCTGGCTGTTGGAAAGGAGCGGCTAATTTAATTAACACTGGTAGTATGCAGGTTAGACAAAAGCGTTGGTTGGCACTGTCTGTGACAGTCTTAAGTCAAATCTTTGTCCCATGGAAAGAAGGCATCCAAAACAAACATTTTGTGGCCCTCTAACAAGCCATACAACTGCATATTTGGCCAACAAGCAAAGAAGTCAGGAGTCATTCAAGGCTATCTATAAAATGACTTATTGCTTTACCCTTCAGCATGAGTACTTTACTAGTTGATTTAGGGGTGTAGGGTCTATGAGCACAGATCATTTCAGGTTTCTGACAACTGGTCTTCTTAATTAGCATTACTGCTATGTTTCTTTGGTTATAAAAAAAAGTCTTCCTAAAAAAGGCAGAGACTGGAAAAATATAAAACAGTAGCATAAATCAATAGTATTACAGAAAAATCTTTCTTATAGCCACACAGCTATTTTTTCCATATTAATTGTTTTTCCATCCTGATGTGGCTTTAAGATGATTGCCACAGTCTGACAAGAAGCCGCACGTAATAAAAATATTATATTACATGGGAGTATTTTTTTCCTAATTACAACACAAAAACATGCTGCAGTTTTTTTCATGGTTAATAAAAGAAAACCTGGCAGATTTGAAAAATCTGCTGATTTTCAATTATTGCTGGAATTATTGTAATGACCGTAATCTAAATTAGCTTGTATCCCTCTTTGTAGGAAACAAGTAGTGTTTCATTCTTTGATTAATTGAAGGAGTCAGATAACAACTTTCAGTTGCAGTATTCCTGAGTGAAACGCAGCGTCGATAAGGCAGAACATATATATATATATATATATATCACCTTTATATAATAATTCATATTAATAATTCAAATAGTTCATGATTGATTAGATTTATAAAATGAATGTTCAAGAAATATATTAGCTTCAGCGAAGTTGCAAATACCATTGAAGCAGTTCTACACTTTTTCCTTGGGAATACAAGTACAATTTTGATACTATAATGACTGCTACACTATTATATAATGCTCTGTTTCACTTTTACTATGAAGCAGTCATCTACAGTCCCAAAAAGGGTAAAGATCAATCTAATTCCATCTGGAGCCCAACCTCAAATATAATGGAGCAGTGAGAAAAACTGCCCAGAAATTCTGATTTATTTTATAAATGTGGGTGGGAAGAACATGTCAAGGACATCTGCATTATACTGTAATATACTTGGATATCTTTTGTCTCTAGAGGGAAGTGATTGTATTTTGTTTTGAAATGATGACCAAAATGTGTGGGATGCAAGGAAAGTAAAATGACGGTGAAATGTGAAGGTGTAAAACTTTGGCAGGCAGGCCCGTCTTTAACGCAGAGAAAGGGGGACAGCTGCCCTGGGCCCACTCATTCATTGACCTTGCAGCAACCACAGTTGCGTAGTTTGCAAACAAGACTGGGATAATCACTTCCGTACGGGCCTGCTGCTTACCTCTGTGTACCGTCTCTTGTTTTGCCCCAGGGGCATCACGTGACCCTGCTACATTCCTGATTCCCCTGGGCGGTAAAAAAATTGTGTTCACAGTGTGTGAGCAATGCAGGTAAGCTGCCAGTCCATGTGGAATCATGCGAGCTCCACAGACAAATGTGCAGTTGAGGTAAGGATATGCGGGAGGGTGAATGAATGAGTATTTGTGAATGAAGGTGTGTGAATGAGTGAATGAATGAGTATTTGTGAATGAGTATCTGTGAATTAGTTAATGAATGAGTATCTGTGAGTAAGTAAATAAATGAGTATGTGTGAGATAGCATGGATGTGTAAGTGGGGGGAAAAGACGGCACAGGCAGGCTATTTGTGGCAAAGATAGCACAGGGAGACTGTTTGGAGCAAACATGGCACAGGGAGGCTGTTTGGTGCCGAAGACAATTTGTGTTGGAGTGGAGGGTATGATTGTATGCCAGGGAGTGAGTGGTGGGGGACGGCAAACAAATGGTTTCCTACGTTCCAATGAATCTTAAAGGCGGCCCCCTTGGCAAGACAGAAAGATCATAACCGTGGTGATACAATCACATTTCTTTTACATTAAGGAAGTGAGGATGACATCATTGCATACATGTTGTAAGACTAATGATGAGA
Organism: Spea multiplicata; assembly: GCA_009364415.1. Lineage (NCBI taxonomy): Eukaryota > Metazoa > Chordata > Amphibia > Anura > Pelobatidae > Spea > Spea multiplicata. The sequence continues at coordinate 99,981 of VKOC01047052.1, forward strand.
GTCTAAAACATTTGTAGTTCTGCCTTCTGTATTGTACATTTGTTCTACCATAGTTTATTGCATTATAGCTAAAATGGTTGAGGAATATTCTACGTTAAGGGGAGCAAGAGAGTCTCCTTGTAAATGTAATGGGAAATAATAGCTTCTTGTACAAGTTATAGTGCAAATACAATCCATCTGATTAGAGGATATAATTGTTAAATATTTATTTTAAAAGCTGTTCAGTTCTGTGTGAGGACTGTGTGCTGGTAGCGGTGTAGTCATGCTTGGCAACAAAATAAGAAAAAAACCTTCCAGGCATTATTAATAGGAGCCAAAGGAAAAATAGACACAGGTTATGTATTTAACACTTTTGGTTCCTGGAGCCATTTATTACTGTCCAATCAATCACTTATAACATACAACAATAGCAGGAATGGCTTGTGACATCATTAGCATGGTTCTTAAAAGTATTTAGAAAACAGCATCCACAAATGTGCTATGTAGACCTTTCGCGAATTTGTATGCAGAAGTAAGTAGTATAAAAAGTGCTATATCACCGCAAAAAAAATCCACACATTCAAAATCTAGAAGACACACCGGGGACGAAATCAATAAAATACATCATATACTTTTTCTGCTGAGATTTGGGATCGCTGAGTAAGTATATTTACTAAAGTCAATTATATATCTCCAACAATTAGGTCATACTAGCTGCTTTATTTTTTCTGTAGGTGGAATTATTTGGCCATGTAAAATGTCAGGGATAATTGAGAGCCATGGGAGTATATTAAGATGGTAATTACTGTTGTATTTATTTTTTCTAAAAATCCAATCCTGAGTGTTTTTGTCTTTATATGGGATTATATGTAAGGGGTTTCCTCAGCCAAGACTTACAGTTACAATGTATCTGCATTGGGTTTTTACGTGCTACTTCCCCAGGGTCTTCGACATGAACTTTGTACGTACCTGCTTGTCAAATTTGTTCTTTTTAACAAGTTAAGAAACTATTGCTCAATGTTCTGTATTTTTCACTAACACTATACCAAAAAAATGCCAGCTTTTTACAATTCTGTTGTTTTCTTGGTACATTTCTCAAATTCCAGAAACACGGGAACTTAGAACTTAGCCATTTCAACAAAATTACACTTTGAGATGACATTGTGCATACATATATGTACAACACAAAATCAATATTTCAAAAAATGTTAAGGGAATGTCTATTGGAGAGTGAAAAGACTATATAAAAACTGTGGATTCCAAAGGAAGGAAAGTTTAACATATACAGTTTTGCCCATTAAAGAAGAACTCAGTTTAATCCAACTCTATCATGTTAACAGCTATATGATTGTCACGTTCTCACTATGTGATCAGTTATTCCCTTCCATGAATGTATCCCTTTCTTACTGTTATGTTGTTCAAACAGCCTTTGTAAGATTGGGTTGAGGAGAAGGGAGGGAGCTTCAGGAAACTGATGCATGCTGATGCCACATTCAGCCACATATCTCAGCTTCTCTGAGGTCTATCTGAGTCCCTTACATCTGAGGTTTATAGAATTGCTGCCATAACAGTAATCTCTATTTGCTGCCATCAAGTGGTTACAATACGGGCTCCATGGCAGGTTCTTTGGGAACCTAGATTAATATGAAGGGTAAATGGACCTCCAGAACCATAGTTTAAGGTTTAAGTTAGTCTGCATATTAAGTAAAATGTCTGTAATTTATTAAAGGGACATTCTTAAGTTTTTAAACAACATATTTCACAAAAAGTTGAGCCACCTTTGGGTCATGTGCTCAAAAAGCAGCTGTGAATTTAAGGAAGCTGGAATGGTATGGTAGATGAGGATCCCTTAAGATAGGATAGGCTGGGGGGCCAATGGAGTATGTATAGTAGATTGTGAAGCAGGAAGCCAAGGCCATAATCACAGGAGAATAACCAAGGTCATATGTAGCCGGGTCAGAACCAAGAGGACTCTTTCAACAAGCCAAAACGGAAGACGGATACGAGGGTCAGGACAAGTCGAGTCAAAATATGTAATATGGCACCAAAACCAAGCAGGAACAACGGAGGAGTGTTATACCAACCAAGGGCAACAAGATACTGAAGGTGTCCCCGCAACCCCAGAGGAACCTGTAGTGGTGGAAAGGAGTTGGATCCCGTTCTGAGATGGCTTTGTTGCCAAGGGAGCAGACCAACGACAGGAACAAGGATGAGGAGGCCTCTGTCCTCACAGAGACACTCTATTAAAATAGCCATGGATTGTCTGAACTAAGAACAAAATCAGTGACTATGGCATCAGTGAAGAGCAGACCATCCACAATGCCATTAAACACGATTTGTCTTTTCATTGTTATAGCATATAACTGTCTAGAATTTAGGTTCCAAGCAAATAATCTATCTCTTAGAAATGAAAATAGACATATTAAAGTGTCCAGAAACATGGATTAATTATTTTTTAACCTATTTAAAAGTGTTTAAAGATTGATGTACTTGAACTTGATGGACATGACTTTAATTAATGATGGACATGAATCTCAATGACTTTGTTAGTCTGAGAAACTTTGTCCCATATTAGAAAAAAGAAAATCCTGGAGCTACAAGCACAGCTCCTATAAAATAATGTTTAGTACACAAAATTATTAGGATGATTTCTAAAGAAACATTTGTTTTCCTGGGGATCCCCAGATTCTGTGGCTATTAGATACACTGGCAATGTAACTGCTCAGTATAAAAGAGAATGTTTGAAGCATGCCATGTAAATTAGACTGTGAAGATTTCAAAAGCAATAATGTCCCTTAATTAAGTCACATTATGCAAATGGCCTTCAAATACGCTTTTAAAGAGACGTGGCACAATGACTGATGAAGTATCACTTAAACACATTGGCCCATTGATACAGCTCATGCATGACCCTATTATCAAGCTATTTATCAATGTCTCTCTTTAATAAAAAGGCTGGCATGAAAACTGCTCATTTATCAAAATGCATCCCTCGGTCTATCCAGGCTTTTTCATTCTTAAGGGGGACGGCTGGCACAGAGACACCACTCACATCAAGGCTTCCACAACCTTGCCTTATTTACAAAATTATATATATATATATATATATATATAGTATATAATATATATATATATACAAAGACTGGTAGAAAAAGAAAAAAATAAAGTGTGAAAAAAAGAAAATCAATACAGACTTACCACATTGCTGCAAGTCTTGTATCGGATATTACGCCCTTCACAACTTCTGTGGAAGAAGAAATTTGAAAAGTTAAAAAGGTGGTAAAAGTGGGGTTGTCTGATATTAAATACCATGCTACAGACATTACAGAATAAGATATTTTAAACAGTTAAAAAATAGACCTTATAAAGTGTGTCTATTGACAAATTGACAATCATAAAAAAACACTAAATGTTAACACTAGAAAATCATGTATGGGTAATGTCAACATTAAGGCTAGGTTTTGCCCTGCATGTAACTTCTAGTCCAGGGTTATACATACCCATGTCTTTTCTAATACATTCATACACCCAGAGCATTCTCTGTTCCCTGGCAAACTAAATGGCTCATCATGACCAAGGAATGGTGAAAAATCTGGCCCTCAATTGATAGGTAATGGGAACAAGTTGGAGTCTTTAAGTGAACATAATACCTTTTTTGGGTCAACACAGAAGACGTAACGTTACTTAAGCTTTTGGGGCACACAATGTAAGCCTACGTGAGGACAACCAAAGGTAAACATCAATTCCCAGAAGAAATACCCTTTTTGGTTTCCAAGAATGGACAATGAGCAACACTGTCTGAAAACACTAAACCGCTAAATTCCATTAATGTTATGCACCGCTTTAATACATATGATAGCGCCATGGTCGCTTTACATTTTCATAGTGTTACCTTGCAAGTGCATGTGGGATTCTGCAATATGCTTTTGTCCCCTAACCCACCCCCAGCTAGTTGCCATGCAGGACATATGTTCGGTCGAATACAGCACGTGATGGCTCAGCTGCGGGTTCCGAAACCCATGTACATGTATGGCAAACACTCCCATTGATTTCATTGAGCGGGCTCTCCTACCACTGATTGGATGCTTCAAGCAGTCAATCGGTGGCAAGAATCACTGGATCATGGATCATGGGTGAGGAAGACAGCTACAGAGCTGCAGATTCTAATCAAGAATGCATATTAAAATATTATATATAAATATATATATATGAAAGGCGCCTTATGTATGTGCTGTGGGATCAACCTTCTTAACTCCCTGTCTGCAGGGATCGGTAATTGATTAGATGCTGGCGTTGACATAGCCTACCACAAATTTTCAAATACATATCTCAAAAATAATTAAACTCACTGCCAAACAAAAACACAAGCTATAGGTAGGTATAATTCATGAAGTTTAACAACGTGATATTGAACATTTCCCTATAAATACAATACAGCCAGCAGGACATATAAAGTGTTTTCAGAGCTGGCAAAAGAAGACCTTCACATTCGAACAAGACATCACTTGAATGGGTGGAGTGTGATAAGAAGCTTTGTTTAGTCTATGGATATTCAGATAGGAACCTGGACAAAACTCATACTTGTCATAACAAAAACTAAATACGTAAACCAGGGCACACAAAATGTGTCTGAAAGAGGGAGATTTTGTGTATTGTTTGCCAAGAGTTAAGACTCACATGTCAAAGATTAGTAAGTTATGGCATATAGTCGGCAGCCAACCCAGTTTTAATATTATGTTATGGGACATGGTCACCAAATTATATATTTGAAAAACAGTTGCCATTTACATGGAAACTAGAAAGCTTTTATGTAGTGATATGTTTGCTTGCATCATTATTATCCAAAGCAGATGCTATAGCTGCCTGAAGAGACCATGCAGATCTTTCATATGTACTTGTTTGGGTAACTAAAATAATAGACCAGCTTGGCGAAATCAGTGAGATTTCTTGGAAGTCACGTCAAGGGCTAACCAAGACGTTCTGCGCTTCATAAAAGGTGAACTTTGGTGAAGTTGGTTAGAGGAAACTGCAACTCTCCTGCATGCACTGGCTAAAGTGAAAAACCCCTGAGGGTATATTTTTCTCAATGACTATATTACCACAGCCAAGAATGTTGATGGGTTCTCTTTAAGGCACTCTAACATAGTTTAAGGTTCTGCAGAATTCAGTGGGCTCCATCTACTAAGACACTTAATGTACATCGCCCATTCAGCATATTTTATCTTGTTTCCACCCAGATCATGCATTTACACACCTGCATAATCTTTATTTTTTAATAAAACATTAATATTTATTTATTAGTTATATATGAGATGGATTCTATAGCTAAATGGTGCCTAGGATGTAAATCCTACCTTGGCGATTGGCCACACAGCATAATAAAAGCATAGTTGACGATGAGCTCCTTCAAATTGTGGTTTAATCATATGATTCTCAGCGAGGCCAAAACAGGCTGTTGAAATAAAATCTCCAAAAGGAGATATTCCATACTCGTAGTCGATAATCTTAAGAAAAGAACCCTTACTGGTGCATCCTCTATTACTAAATTTGTAAATGTTTTAAGTATTCACCTAATAAAACACATAACCTGGAATGGAATGAAGTGAAAACATGCGCCCGGCACCTTGTTTAATATTATAGTGTAGCTTAAATTCACAAAAGGTCTGGGAGAAAGCTTTTCACATTTAGGCTTAAGACTCTAATAAAAATTACAATGGTAAATTCCATACATATTCCGTGCTTTTATAAGAGGTGAAAGGTCCAGCACAAAAGTGATTAATAAGGCAGTGATTAATGCTGAAGTCAAAGTGTGAGTATTAGGGGCCTGATGGAGCCTGTTATATATATATATATATATATATTATATATACATATATACACACCGTTCCAAAATTTAGGGTCACTTAGCTGTTTTCATGGAAAACAAGGAAATTCCCAATTCCTAACATAATTGTGAAAGGATTTTCTAATGATTCCGTTAAAAATCAGCCGTTTCCAGCTACACTAGTCATTTACAACATTACCAACGTCTAAACCGTATTTTAATGGTCAAAAGAAACTATTAAACAGTAGGATATGTGTGCATATACTATATTATATGTATATATACTATATTATATGTATATATATATATATATGTATATATATATTAATCATACCTGGGAACTCTCCGGGTTTGACCCAGAGATTGCCGGGTGAGCACTGCTTCTCCGGTTCTCCGGAATCCTCTCGGTCGTGGGGTCTTGACACGCCCCGCTTCCCGCCCATTTTTCCCTAAAATGGGGGTGTTTCCCGCTGCTGTCAGCAGGAACTCTCGCCCGCTGTCAGTGGGCAGTCCTGGCCACATCAAGAAGTTCCCAGGTATGATTATAATGCTATATATTATTTACAACTGTTTTTCTTTTCACCCTGGCTACAATATCTATGTTTCCTACAAGGCTGCAACTACCAAAAAAAGCCAACTTTCTTTTACATCAGAAAAAGGTCCAGCTGTGTTTGTTAGGTGTGTTATCAGACACACTGGAAAACCAGCTATAGGTACTATAGTATTATAATTATTCATGTTCTATTTCACCTTCTTCTTAGCCACATTGGTTACAAGGTTCAATAATGGTCAGTAACAGTTTCTCATTATCTTTTACTTATTTAGCAAAACTCATTTGGCAGAGCTATAGAAGGGCTATAGAAGGGCATAAACAGATAAAAGGAATTCTAAGCAAACAAAGACAGAACTCAAGGAGAGTCATGGTCAGAAGAACCTACATTGCATTTAAAGACCATCTGTGACTATCCCTGTAAAGCAACTAAAGACCAATATGTGCTCTTCTGATACATTAGACCTTATTGCAGATGGGACATTAGTGGGTCTACACAAATCTGGGTGATGGCTAACTTGTGGGTATTGTTTTAGAATATCACTTCTTCGTAAGATTTGATCTATCACAAACCCAAAAATGCTTCCATCAATGGGAACATTCTACGTGACACAATTTCGATGACTACATCTGCCCATTAACCCACTTCACCACAACTGATATATATATATATATTGGGGATTTTAGCATGGGTAAACAGTCTGTAACTTGATCACAAGTCTCCAAATTTCAGTCAGTTCTGTAAATATATTTATTTTTTGAGAAAAACATCAAAAAGACTTCAAAATGGCTGCACACTTCATTCCTGTCTTTTGAAGGACCTAAGCAGAACATATAAAATGTCTTCAGCTGTGTTGTGGGAAAGTGAGAAAAAGGACACATAATGAGCTTGGGATGGCAGCGGGGAACGTATATCACACGTTCCTGTTGCCTGTTACTGCTGTGAGCCCTGCAGTTTAGATCCTGCGGAGGCAAATGACGGAGTAACATGAGATATGGGCTCAACCTGCATTAAAGGAAGCAGTGCGAGCACGAATGTGAAGTTTGGCACATGCATTTGTATAAATTATGTCTTTTCGTATTGTGACAAGCAGTTTCCTTCCAAAATATATAATACACTAAAGTACATTTATCTTAATATATTCTGAAATCATTTAAGAAGAGTCTTTAGGTTTGAGAAACACCAGGCCAACAGCAACATAAAGCAACCTGCTTGACCTGTATAACAATGTCTTTTCTTACATGGTCACGTGCATGTTGTGCTAATCAATTCCATACTCTAAATGAATCTTGTTTCAAAGCCATTGAAGGCCTTTGTGTCTTGGGGAGCTCACCGGAAGGGGGATCTGGTATTTTTTTGCAAGCAGCCCTAGAAAATATTTCAGAGTTCATGAACATTTTTCCCCCATATGAAATAAAAACGAGGCTATAATGTGTATTTTCTTGTGTCTGGTGGAAGCTTCAAAAGCACTACATACATAAAGCGGCAATTAACAATGAAGAACATAATCAACAACGTGATTGCCAAAAATATGTGTTGTTTTTACAAAGCAGCAAAGGCTAACCTTTGGGGGGGGTTTAGCATTGTTTTAATGAAATGTCCCCTCTTTGGCAAAGTGGACACACTCTAGAATTAAAAAAAAAGTCATTGGGCCAAGGAATAACACAAGATAGCTCAAGCCTGTTAAGTGAAAAATGTATACGCAATGCAAGTAAAAATTACGGAAATTAGGTCCCTTTGCTATTTTTGATTATTATTGGTCTAATCTGCAAAGCAGTCTACTCAGTTCAACACCTACCAGTATATCAAGCTGTTCATCACATTAACTGTAAAGATAAGAGAAAACCACAGGAGAACGGCATATATTCCCATTACTGTCAGCAAAGTCCGGTGAAGAGCCGGAAGATATATCCTCAGAATTCCTGCGCACTCACCTTAATACAAGCAGCATATCTCCCAATACAGAATTACAATCATTAGCAATATACACGTGGTTGAAATAGTTAAAACAAATACTTTATAATCCAGCGCTGGTTTATGGATGGGAAAGATGCTGGGAAAGAAGGAAATCAGGACACAAGCAATTCTGGGGACTACTGCCATAAAACTGGGACAGCTGGCAGGTATTCAGCAGCCTCATCGCTAAACACATCGTTTACAAGCTTTCATTCTTCATCAGCTACCACGCCAAAAGGCGCTTTTTTTTTTGCCATGAAAAGAAATAAACAAATACTGTATGTCATACGGGCTATACATCTGCATGCTACCTCATTTGCAGCCAAGTGGATTCATTTTTATTACCAGTAAGTGTACAAACAGCTGCACCAGAAAAAAAGTCAGCTAATGTTTGTTCCACACACACAGATAAAAAAAAAATCTTCTTAAGTATTTTAAGACATGAATTGGCACGACGGCGTTCATTTTTACACTTTTCAACCGTACACGCCCCGCACTTCACCCTGTCCTGAAGTTAATGTAGGATTTCCTTTAGGAAGCAAAGAAGGGCATGGAGTTTGACCTCGGAGCTGAATGCACTAAAACATCTGTATACAGGGATTTCTCATTAGGTAGCGTCCTCTTCGTTATTAACTGTCCGCTGCCTTTTTGTCTTCACCCATAGAAGAGCTTCCTTGTGTTTCAGAAGATCCCTCGACATGAAAGAGACATGTTTTTGACAACGGATTGCAGAATTTATATCGTAAAATAAGACCTATGGGTTTCCCGTGCAGGCTTGTTTAACACATCTACTAGGACTACGGAATATTATGGCGCTTTATTAAAATAATAAATAATAATAATCTGTCCATCAAGTTATTTCTATACACCGTTCGGACGTTAAACTGTTGAGGAAGGAGCCAAACACGCTTAACGTGCTCATCACTTACAGCCCCGATGAACAGACAGGAGATGATTTTTGTATCAGCATTATCTGCTCACATGTGAAACAGCTGATTGAAAATACTAAGCTGATTTAAAATATCCATTAGGAATTAGTTACATTACAAAAAGTCTTATTATTTTGAAACAAAATACTGCATTTTAGAAGCTTTGCTTGGCTTTGTTCTCCAGCTTTCTTTTCCTCTATTTCTGGCCAGGGTATTAAGGCAACCATTATGCCCCATCTCTATTCCTTAAGAGATTCACGTCCCTGAAGAGTGAAGCTGAAACCTATTAGCGCTCTGCAGAATTAGCCTACAATTTGACATGGTTTGACAAGTTTTGGGTGAGTTGTAAAAGATATAAACGTTTCATCTCCACATGTTAGCAATTCGTCCTGAGGGGCCAACCCTAGCATGTCTTTGTCCTATAAAAATGTCCATGGTAATCACAACTCTGTCTTTAGTGAGGCTCTCAAAGAGTTCATGTCCAGGAGTGTTGTAGCCAAGTTCAATTTAGCAAATACACAAATATCCTAAATTGGCTGGTACTGTGAACAACAATTTCCAAACTTCTGGACCGCTGTCCCAGTCAAGCACCGCATGTGCTGAAAAGAACAAAGCCAGGATGTTCAATGGGTGGACAATGGCATGTTGTCATGAAGATGTCCACTCATAGGCGTCAAAGGCACAAAAGGCATTTACCTTAATGTGCTTATGCTGTACATCACTGATTAAGGTGGTTTCTGAGGGGGGTTGGGGTGGTAATTAGAGACAGCCATGTAGACAAGGTAACTATAAAGCCAACATACAGTAATCATATGCAAATAAGTTAATATATGAGGTAGAGCTTACACGCCTGCAATTGTGTCCATACCACAACAAATACGCTTACGCGAACAGCTGATGATAGTTTAGTGTAAAGTTGTTTAGCGCTTCCAGTGAAGGCTGTAGGAAGATCCGATAACATTTGTCCTGCATTGGGTTGAACTTTACCCTCTTTTCCTAGCCACAAAAGCTTAGCACTTCTGAATGTGAACATGCCTCCATAGCCAGGAAAAACAACGCTTGACAGATTGAGAAATGTGATACTAATCAGGCGCTCTGGCAAGAGAGGTCCTGTAAGCAAACTCATTTCATAAGTCTCATTCATACCTTCAAGGTATTTAGGATTAAGGTTTTTCTCTTCCTACAATGACTCCTGAACGGTTTTATCTTCTGTCAAAATGCAAATCCATTCTTGGAAAACATGAATATTTTTTCTATTTAGTTTTCTTTTTCAGAAAGTTGGCGTTTATTTATTTATTTAGCATTTATTGTAACACATCAAGGAGTATGTTTCCTAAAGTTCAAAAAGCAGCCTTACCAGTATAATAACCAGGAGAATGGTCAAGATAGCGGGACCATGGTATCAGTTGCTATAGTTACCATTACTTTTCAAGCTTTGTACCGGAATCGTTTTATTATACATAAGCCTCATCATACAAAAATGATGTTTATTAATTGTTCTTTTTGTTCTATTGGTTAACAATGGATATATTGACTATGCTGCATTTTACCATGGTTAGAGTCAGACTTTAACTGGTCTGGGTGGTCTAGGCGACAAGCGCGCTTTGACAGGAGAATATCTTTTCGGAATAGATTTGTGGAGAACACAAAGCGTTTCTGCACCTCTATTTCTCTGTGAATCCATAGGTATTATTCTGGTTCCTCACTGCACTTCCATAAAAAGGAGAAGCCATAGGCACAGTCTCTCCCCATTCCTCCAATCGGAAGTGCACCGGAAGGCCAGGTTCAAAGAGAAGCGGATGAACAAAGAAGACAGATGGACAGGAAGAGGCACGAGAAAAAGCAGAGCTGTGGGAAAAGAGACAAGGACGTGGAAGCAGTAAGTGGAGAAACAAGGAAGACATCGGGAAAAAACATTACATTGTGTGTATGAGAGTGTAAGAGAGCATGAATGAGCGAGTGAGTGAATTTATTAAACATGATATAACGTAATGGATGTGGACATGGTTTTGCAGGTGTGGGGGGAGCATTTCATCCTTGGACCGCTCTGGCCATGGTACATTCCTTTCTATAGTTCCAAAAATCCCATATTACCATGCCAATACCAATACGTTAGTATCAAAGAGGTAAACAAAATCATCAGATTGCATGTATTTCCGCATCTGTTTGCAAGCAAGGCTAAAACACTCACAAGACCATTCAGTGTGTGCTATTGCATTTTGTATCTTTAGTAATTCTATCTACAAGGCTGAAGATAATTAACATAAATTGATATGCCTGCTGGATATCTGCAAAATATAATACATTCTGCATTTAATGTACCCAACTTTTCCACCATTATGCATTTAACATAAGTTGTAATGACCGTATACAAGACAGTGATTTCTGACTCTACAACACTCACATACATCACATATTATTCCTATTTAAAAAACCCTGATAAAGAACTCAATAGCGAGGAGTAAGATTTTCTTTACATATAAATAGTGTGACCTTCTAAAATCTGCCTTGTTGTTGTTCAGGGTGCTTATTACCATAATCATGTGACTTGATGCATTTGAACCATTTCATTCAAAGGGGCAACCTTTGTGCCCGGAATCTGCACATCCTGTGTAATTAACATGTTTGGATTATGTAGCCTTTTCAGTTGTCACATGTGGGCACGATCTGATTTACCCAACAACGGATTAACACATGACCTTGTGACTTTGCTTAATCGAGTGTACGCAGGCTTTTCATACTGGACTGGAACTGGTTAATTTATCACATCCCTGATTCATTGATGTCAGGTTGAAAACCTTCAACAAAAACGACGTCCATCAGTTCTCCAACAAGAACACTGTATGTCTATTTAATCCCCAAACCCCAGCGTGTATGGGTTTGTTTCATATTCTTTCTGTGTGTGCAGAAAAATGGAATGAGTTTCAATCAAGGCTACTAAGATTGGACAATTACAGAGCCAAAAGGTCTTAGAAAAAGAAATTCTCTCTTTTGTATACTAAATTTGAAGGGGACATTCAGCCGTCATATGGATTAAATGCATATAGATGTTGGAGTTTGAAATGTCAGAATATTGCATTATTATTAAGATGCCCCCTGTCACTTATGCTGAATGGTAAATAAGAAAATATCTGCTAGAATTTATGTCGAATGAGCTCCTTTGATAGGTTCTTCAACATGCCTTTTGGCTTAGGGCTTTGTATTAACATCCCAGCTCACGTTTTACTTTACCACTTGCTAAGAAACACACACTCGGAGAGTATTTCAAGGAAGTTCAGTGAAGGACGCACTTCCTGCACAAAATCCAGCCTTAGAAGCATGACCGTGTTCTTCACATCAGGCTTTCAGCTGTTGGCCATCAAAGCAGCTTCAGTGACTCCAGACTTTGCATCCAAAGATCATTTTCATGGGTAGTTTGAAAAGCACATGTTGATCCAATGAGAACAGTGCATGGTTAATGTACTTCAACAGTAATGCCTTCAAGACAACAGACACGTTCTTTGCAGAAAAATCTTTGTCCAACAATTCTTTTTTTTATGGTTCATAGAGTCTATTACCCATTACAACATTTGACTAATTCAAAGCACAGAAGTGGAAGTAAGTAGCGCTTAATGCCGCTCTTACAAGCTCTAAAGAGAACAGACTGTGTAGCTTATTGGCAATCTGGGAGTCTTTGACGAGGTCAAATATCCCTACCCCCACCTGTATCAAACTTGAATTCTCTCTACTTGCAACGATTACATGTTCTATATGCCATATGATATCTAGATTCTGGAATCAGATAACATATGGAACACTGGGAGATATACATACTTGTGTATTTCCTAAATACTAGTTTTATCTTTGCCTGGTCACTTATGTACAACAAAGCCAAAATATAATATATTTTTTAAAAAAAAGTTTTAATCACAATTCTACTGTTTTTTTTTAAAATTACATTCCCCTGCAGATGGGATGACTGTTATTACGGGGGGTCTATGAAGCAGCTGGTTGTTTTGTATATAATTATTATTTTACTTTTTAGTGTTAAGAGGAGCACTCAAATGTCATATCCCATCAACCTAATGATGCAAGCTAAAATATGCCAATTGGAGCTAATTATCAACTCACAGAAAAAAAAGTTTGAGGATGGGGAAAAGGAGAGTGAGAAGGGACTGGTGGTAGAGAAAACCACAAATATATGGAGAGATGTTTTTGTACATAAAATAGGTTTTCTGGAATAAAAAATAGGTACGGCGCAAGTCTAAAATAAATCCACTTACATTATAAAATAAAAGCCATAGTTTGAAAACTTACTTGCTGCTAAGACACCGTCTTAAAGAATAGGAAGCTCCTCCACCGCAAGTCCGAGAGCATTCACTCCAGGGGCCCCAGGCATCCCACAAAGCATCTCGATCCTCTTCCGACCGCGCTGTCCGAGAGCTCTAAAGCGAAGAACGCAAAGCACTAAATAAACACATGATTTCTGTTTTTAATAATACATACTATAGTCCAGCTTAGTTTAACACATTAGGGTTCAAGCGACTATCATTCCATATCATTACTTTTATAAAAAATACAAACGTTTAGAAATATGTAATAATCTCATACTTCTGAAATGACTGTATGACTAAATCGGGTAAACATAAGAGAAACACAAAAATAATTTACACTTAATGTTAATATTTTTGTATTAACATTATGTATTGTTGATTTTTATGGCAATTAATTGGAAATATGGCTCAGTTTATGGTACGTCGGGGATCAGTGTTGCTAACACAGTGTATTTCCCTGGTTCCTGGAAAAAAATCTGCTTCTCTAAAAGCCCAATTTGGGCTATAGCTGGTTATGGATTCACCATATTTGTATTTCAGTGCTGGCACCCCAACATGTGATGGCCATTTGGCAGATATGACCAGGACTAGACTGGGGAGAAATGTGTTCTAGCCCAGTGTTGCATGAAAATAGGTAGCAATTCACCAAGTGACAGCGCACTCAGAGATAGGGACTATTTAGCAATGCTTATTATATTTCAGACATATAGAATACATAACATGTTAGTTCTATTCCACTTATCATGTTTTAGTAATCTATATCGGTCAAGTATAGAGGGACTGTTCTGTTTCTCAGTCTGGAAGACTCCCACGTGAGATGAAAAGAATGCTACAACCTCTAGCCGTGGGAGAACAGACCCCCTGTTTCATAATTCTAATGTAAGCAGTAAGTCATAAGGGTGACAGATGCATTTTATTCATTTTAAAGTTAATCATATACTAATGACACTTAAACAAATTTAGAGCTGGCAGCAATAGATTTTTAAACTGTTATTGCAGAAGTGAAATGAATTATTACCTTGTATAAAAAAAACCAAAATGGATTTATCTTGTGAAAGCCGGCAGATGGTTAGGGCTGTCTACTAGGCGGCATTCACAGTTCGCAAACTTTGCAGGTAATAAATAAGTCTTATGGGTTGGGAGAATGGGGGCCTTGCCAAGAACCCATTAATAGTCGCTACATTCAACGGTCAGGGAGCTTACAAAATGCCTAGCCTGCAGTGCACATCAAAATCACCACCCGACGTTTTGCTGTAAATCAGGTATACTGAACTCAAATAGGGTGTCCATGTGAGTCTGGGATAGAATGACTTGGAGCACAATCACCACCCTATAATATGAAAGCATAATAAGACCGGATACATTGAGGGATCTACACCACAGTATATTCCTCATCATAATGGCCTATGCATTGGTAACACATGCAAAAAAAACACTAACTTGTGTTAGTTTATAGACACAACTTATGGAGGTCCATAAATGAGCACAGTACACATTTTATTTATTGTCACGATGGCTGAAACAAGAGAATGGCAGATCGAAAGGAAAGGGGAAAGGTAAAACCGTAAGAAATGTCATAGCTATATGAAGTACTAATGTTTTAGACATAAACCTCTTTTTGAAATAAAGGGATCAAAGCAACAGTAAGTATGACATCATCGCTCCTTATTCTACCAAGGACTGCCTAGCATCCATTCATTTCATTAAGGACTAGAAAGGGTCTTCTTTTCTATATGCTGGTCAACTATGAATTAAACTCTGAATTCCTCTGTGTTCCTTCCACAACACATTATTGTCACTACCTGCGCTGATACCTTTGGCAACTGGTTTCTCTTTTTTTCAATGATTACACAAATGTCACTGGTCGTATAAGTAAGGTTTGCTTAATCATTTCTTTTTCAAGTGTTAAATTCTCTTGCCATTTTAATCTGACGCTTGTCTATCAGACATAGATGAGGCTACTACGGTATATGTACAAATTATTCAGCAGCGCAGTATCTCCATTGATTTACAGGGCCCTATTGGTGGCAAAAGATACAGAATAACATAATGGTATATCACTACATTTTTTTAAACAATGGCAAATAATGAACAAATTAACTGCATTCATTAGTCAGTGTATCCATTGCTTTTGTTAAAAACTGAGAGCTAAAGGAATATAAAGCTAGCCTCTTTTTTTCAGGTTTGGTCCCAAAGGAGCTAGAATTTCAACACTTTTTTTCAGCAACTGTTCCTGATTTCAGTATTTCTGCTTTAAATTAAAACATATTGCAGATTTTTTGCAAATACTCACAATCACCCATTTCCACCATCCAAACGACTTTAATTCAAGTCCCTAGAACACAGAGCATTAGTGCAAAGGCATTGGCCAACTCTAGCAGGACTAGATATGAAACTTTTTACTCCTTTACTACCCGTGAAATCCGACTATAAATTACTCATCCCTTAAAAAGCACAAATCCATTATATCATATCTCTTTTATGAGACTTATTATGGCGAGAAACAAAAGGCATTTGGGGACGGTTCCTCCTAAAATTAGGACAGTTACATAAATCTGTTTTATCTGCAGGTTAGCTACCTGCATATATTTTGGATTTCTGTTGCTTGAATCCTGTTTTCTTAATGACAAGGTATCCCACACTTTACTGATGTCACATGATACCACATGATGTCATCTTCTCATGGACACATGGATGATCTCATGTTCTAAAATGGAAATATTCCCTATCACATCCGGCATAATCTTAAATAGACTCATTCTCACTCAGTGGGGCAGTCCATGGGTAATTAAGACCAAAAACCCCTCAGATCTCAGCTAAGCCCACCCATTCATCTTAAATCAGAATTGTTCAAGAGCTTAAATTATACACACTAGTTCAGTGACAAATCTGTATAACTCAACACCGCCTTATCGAAACATACGGTTTTCTCTCATTGTTGTTTTGTCATTTAGTTTAATCTACTAAAAAATGGCATAATTCTGATCCCACTTACTACCGCTGTTGGAAAGAAGATATAGTAATTGCAGTACAATTACCCCAATTTGCCAATTGCACAGCTGCATAGCTTCAAACTTAAAAACAGATCACCATAAGAATCAGCATGCTTTATCAGAATTCACATGCGTGCTCTGAGGAATAACTTATTTATCAAGGTCACCCTTTCTTAGTAAGTTTCTGGCCTATTCTGTTAAAGTGTGTAAAATGTTTACTTGCTCTTAATTACCCCCAAAATGATCCACACAGAGAGGAACATTGAAATAATCACTAAAGAAACTGATGTGTTCCAAGTCTTTGAGAAATGAGATCAGGGACCAGAAAAAGGCAAAAGGACAGCACAAGGAGTATCCAATAATTTGTGGCGGCCAAGAACGTTAATGAGCCAATTTAAGGTTACACCAAATGAACTCAAAGCTCTTCCCCAAGGAGAAGCCTGTGTGTCTCATATCTGCACTCCAAAGAATGTTATGAGAAGTTTTATCACCCAAAGAAAAGAAAAGCTGATATAATGACTTTATTCACTTTTTTTTTTAACAAGATAGCAATATATTTTAGCAAACTTTTGTATTCTCTGATGGGAACGGAAATTTAACAACAACGAAAAACTACGATTAGCATTTACATTAGTGAGTCATCCAAGTGAAGTACATTGATTAATTGTTAATGGGGATAAGAGGATCAGATACACCCCCTCTAATAACTAGGCCATTGGTCTGATTACAATCAATGCCTTACATGTGATACACTTAAGTCATCAAAGAAATAACGAAGAAAGGCTGAAACAATAATCGTTAATACATTTAAGGTAAGATCACTTCTAAACCTTCTGGCAGAGCTGAGAAATAATGGAAAGCTATACATTTATGTAAATTAAGTTATAAGGATTCATAAAATGAGTCGCCGTCAGTCCGCCTTGAGGATAATGTGACTTCCGTTTTAACAGGAGCTATAAAAGCACTTGTTAAAACACTATGTTGTGCGAATCCATGGAAATAGTTTAATGCAAGATAACTACTCTCCTTCCTGACAGTTTAATCCGATTTATATATTTCTATTCTCTTTGTATCCCCGTATTCTAATACATCCCTTTCCCACTGTGGTACTTAAAGTGCTCTCTTAATGCACCGTTGTTAGCATTCTGTGGGTAAACATCTGAGGCTCCCAATTCACTACATGATTCTTTTACCTCCCATTTGCCACGGCTCATTAAGATGATTATTCACCAAGGACCCCTAGGGGTAAAACACCCCAATAACCAAGCTTACCTCATGCTCACAAGCCATAAAAACATTCTTTTATATTCTCTAAAAAAAGACTCCTTTCTTAAAACGGGCCACTGAATCAAACTCGTTATTGTTTAAAACTGCCCTCTCTATATAGAATTAAATCATGCTTTTCTATTAAATTGATAAAAAATAACCTGCCAGTAATCTTTTAACTCAACGTTCCCCATTCTTCCCAGGATACTAATATACGTGCAACCTTGGGCTGACCCCATAACTACAGTACCACCCGACGAGTCTCCAGTGTTTCGGGTCAACTGTGGAATCGCGTTTGTGTCTGCCATGTCATCGTCACTTAAGGCTCCACATTGCACACAACTACATAAATACCATCCAGGAATTTACCGTTCTAGTGTATGACCCACCTATAACAGAAAATAATGCCTCGGTCATAAAGCTGGGCTAGATAAGGGCTAAAGGTTTAGTAACTGAATATTCTACCAAAGAATTCTGCAAACAAGCCTTCCTCGGCAGAGCCAGGCAACAATATACCGTACCTTTCATTCAGCCATTTCTTATAAAGTGAAACCAATGGAACTAAAGAAAGGTAACAAATGCCTATGAGCATCAATGCATCTCAAAGCTTCAATCCCTACTGCTTCTTTGTAACGAGTCACTTTGATGTTTAGGTGTCTGCCAAAACCAGTACAGAGATTTACCCGATAAACACATTACTGTCCCCCACCAGATGCAAGTAACATATTGCATGGCGTCATTCATTTTCAGAGAGAACCCATTTTGCATTGACAGTTAATTTACAATATCAGCTTAAGATGTCAGGACGAAACACCTTAAGTATTGTCCCACTGCACAATATTACATCCTTAAAGATCAAAGGCCTAGACGAGTCTTGGGCGACCCCAGAAAGGCAAAAGAGTTAACACCTGTATCCATCAGTTTATATGTCAGCACCCTAAAAGATCAGAAAGGACCAGGATGCGGGTAATGACGGATCTGCTTTCACATAATAACTCACGCTACTTGCTTCACTGCTGATCATTTTCTTGAAGTCTGGGTAGGATTTTTTTTAGGATATGAGAAACAGTCCATACATCCAGTCCCATGAAATAATTCTCACAATGTAAATCCTATAACCCTCCACTTACAAGCTATTATAGACGCGTTATTTGGCTGCATGGTTTCTGATAATGTTAGCGTTGACAAGACATATTGCCTTATTACAGGCCTGTTACATAAGCTAAAGTCTAAGTGATCCCACAAACATTTATGAATGCAGTCCATGAAGAACAAGGCATATTTGGTTTCAATAATAGGAAGAATTGTTATAAACAAGGTCCACAGATCTATGAACCATAACCAGGTAATAAAAAAAATGTCCATACCGGAGCCAAGCAATAAAAATTGGCTAGCAAGACTGGCTTGCCATGATTGCTACAGCTTTCAGATTGGGTTGCATGTCTTTCCCAGAGGAGATAAGGCATTTAAGAAAGAAAATGAACTCTGGAGCCCAATTTCAATGAAGGTTCGGTTAGATTTGGTATATGAAAAAAAAAATACCCACAAATAGCACAGCTGAGGTCACTAAAATGAATTCCCACATCACAAAGACTTTATATTTAAAGCTAGAATGGGTCTAAAATAATTTAACAAAATGGCCTTAATGTACTCCAAAAGTTTAACTTGAATCAATTTTAGAAGTTCCAACTGCGGGAGTGTTCACCATTTCCTGACGGACACTGACCTTTCGCGAGTGGTGACCATGTTGATTTCAGAACGTACAAACTCTAAAACATATTCCGAAGAACGCTAGTTGCGGAAAGATTCCAGCAAGAAAAATGAAACAGAACTGCACCTCTCAAAGATCAAGTCCGAATATCACTGAATTGGGTAACTGGCAGGTTTTCCTCTACAGACCTTTTATGGAGCCAACATAGAAAGAGATGGAATAAGAAGAGACCTCTGACTGACCACCCTGACTGATTTTACATGTGTTGGCAAAATAAAAAGCATTGACTTCAACTAAACCCACTTTGTCTTAAGAGTACAACAAAGTGCATCTGATTCACATCCATCAAGGATATACCTTTATGGGTTTCTGCCATTTACATCCTAGGAATCTTGGCCACCAACACTACATCTCCATATGAATGTTTTCTTAATTTGTCGTACGTGCTTTTGGCCCATCTTATACTTGATTCCAGCAAACTCTAGCACTGGCACAGGCCAGCGGTCTCCATAACACAATGCCGCATCCCCACTGTCGAAAACACAGATCTGGCAATGTTTATGGACACTGCCTGCGCCATACTGTCGGCAGTGGGAGTCGGCAACATGAAATCACTGGTGGAATTGTTGGTAATACAGTTTGTAAGGTAAGGATTGTACAAACCTTATTTTTCAGGTTAGCGTAATAATTTTCTTAAGGGGAAAAAATAAAAGTTTAATGCCAATAAAAAAACCTTTTTCTTCTGTTTGGATGCTGAAAGACATTTTTTCTGGAAACTGCACCAGGGTCTGTTTTACAGCCAACTGAATCATTTTATATATAAAAATGGTGAGATTGAATTTTGACCAGTTGAAGTATGTTTTATGAATCACATATTCTCAATATTCTGACCTCAAAAGAACACTTACATAGAACATTCTACCATTGTCAAAGTACAACGACATAGCACACATCCTATATGACATAATAACACAGAAAGCTTAGAAGGGTTCATGCACAGTGTCACTTTCGGCCTCATTTGCTGCATGAAGAGTGACAAGTTTGAATATACCATGAAAATATTTGACTGCAGCTAAAATTATATGTTTTACTGTCTTTCTTTAAATCTAACTAGATAATGTTAAGAAGAAAGAATTTCCCTTCACCATGTGTCATCACAATCAATAGAGTGATGAAATACGGTGGTAAGGGTGCCCTAGGGTGGGTAACTTTTTAGTTCCTGCACAATGGAGCTCAATTTACAGTTAAGATGACCTACAGAAGACAGCCATGGCTTTTTCCTGCTGGTTGTGGGCCATACAATTGTCAAAGCTGTCTTGCTGTAGCTCCAACTATCGCTGTAACCACATAGCTTGGAGCTTGAAGTGAGTTATATGTTCAATATTCCCTCTAATCCCTCTCCAAGTCTCCCACCTATGATCTACAGAAACTAAAACTGGAAAGATAATTCTACATAATGGACAATTATAATTGGTAATAAGGTACCTTTTTATTTATATGTGAACATGAAAGAAATGTGGATTGAATGCAGATGTTGTGTTCACAAATGAATAAAATTAAAACCTTACAAATCTTTTTGACACCCTTTGCAATCTATGATGAAAGTACAATCTTCATGTCTTGAATTTGGCAAAAAAGAAGAGGCTGAATGTTTGGTTGGCCCCGTCCACTGTGTGAAGGCTTGATGGAACAATGCAAAATAAGAGCTGGGGTGAAGAAGCCAAGTTGGGTTTTGGCAGTCAGATGACTCAATACCTCAGCATGTTGAATTGCTAACTACAACATTTATTATACCTCATAATGTTAAAACATTTATAATAGCACTTCATAAAATGTAGCAACCCATCAAGATGTTTGTCCACATGTGATAAAAATCAAGCCAGAATAACGCATCGAAACAGGAGAAGATTCAAAAGTTGGTATAAGGAGCTCAATACTTCCTGCTCTGCTCATCTAAATAACAACAAAACTACTTATGTCCACGGAAGGAAGCATATCACATTATCAAGATATGTGGTCTACATACATATAGAGAGATTTTTTCCCCTGCCCCAGAGCACCTTGGTTTGCGGAAGATGTGTTTGGCCAAAAGCCAAAATGTGCATCATATACTCCCCAGCCCGCTAGAGAGGCAGATAGCGGAGGAGGCATCAGACCACTGGTTAGTTCACCTGTTCTCAGGAAGGTCATATCCATCTTGACTCCTAAGAGAAGAAACGAAATATCTTGCCTTTGCCTAAAGTGGTATTTTTGTTGTCAGAGTATAAATAATGAATTAAGAGTGTTCTTCCAAACTGGCAGCAAGCATAGGGTGTAACTAATTGAAGTCTTTTATGCCCATGGTCTGCTGACTCTCTTCTATATTCAACAATACCAATCATATAAATATAAAAGGGGCACTATATGATTATCAGAAAAAAAGTTCTAAATGTAACTTTGTACAAAGAGCATTAATCTCTGTTTGTAGAATACCACTCATTATCTATCTGCATACCAGATACATGCTGGCATGCTCATGAGGCAACTATTAAGATGCAATGAAAGGTGGCATTAAGAGTTGCGCTGAAAGACATTATGGTATTCAGAAATCATATCAGACTTATTTCATCACTAGTGAAGCAAGAATCCAGCGACTCTTGTGCGCTCCATTATCAGAGGAAGCAGCACAGAGTTCTAAAACAATGCATCAGTGAACTTCAAACCAAAAATGTCAAGTGCTTACTAGAAATAAGAAACCACCACCACCAGCCTTGTTCCTGAAAGGCGAAAATAAATATATTACTCAATTAGAAGTCTGATCTATCCATCATTTTTTAACAGGGAGCAGAAGAAACGGTACTAAAAAAATGACCTTCTCGAGTTTCTTTATTTCCATTGGATCCGTTTTCAAGAGGTTTGTAACTTATCAACACCAATCTCCTTCACACTTGTTACCTTCTCAAATTTTGAAACCAAGGTCATGATAAAACCATGGCTGCCACACTTCTTAACCCTTTCAGGCGATTGAAACATTGAAATCATGCTCCTCTATAGGCCAAAACACTAGCATCTCTGACCTGATACCATCTTAGAGACTATGATACAAAATAACAGAACTTTTTAAGTATATGAAAAGCACAAAACTAAACAAAATTTGAGCTGCAGTGTTTTTCCTTTTCCTTTTTACTTTAAAACAATATGTGACTTAAGGCTTATTTGACTTATATACACATTTTTTTGCCTATTGTAACAAAGAGACACTTCTGCTAATATATTTGTATTATATGATTTTAAAATCAATTGGGAAATTACACCATTTTTACATACCGACAAACAGAGAGGACCACGTTATGCGGAATGTTACAATCTAAAGGAAAATGTGTTTTTCTTGCTATTTCGTTGTGGTTTAATCTATTGTCACTCTGATACTGTCTCATTATTACATGTGTTTAGTATGATAGTTATCGTGCACTAATAGTGGACCAAAAAGTTAGTTCTAATAATAAACATTATTTAGCATTGTTTATCCTCAAGAAAATTGGAAACTCTTATTTCCTTTTTTATGGAACAGATGAACATAAGATCTGAATCACACCAAACAATTAATTAGAATGTTTTGGGAATAACTGTGACATTTGAGAAGCAATGCTGTTTTCTGTTAAATAAAATATGACACCATCTTATTTTATCTGATCTCTATTATATGATTAAAAGTGACTGTAATGCCTGCTTAATCCCGAAATAATTTGCCCACGTTAAATGAATTAACCTTTCCATTTTAACACACATCAGGGCCATTATGAGACACACAAGTCAACTTTACGATAAACCGGTGCGGCAAGTTTTTTTTGTTTTTCTTTTCTTTTTTTTTATAGGAAAAAGGTGGCTTTACAGGGATTTTGTCTACCTTCTTGTGGATGAGTTCAGAGAGAACTGTATTGGAAACCCTGAAACATTGGACATATGTCATTTTCAGCCTCACTGGCTGCCGAGCTAAACTGGGCAACATTTTCATCTGTTTATAATACGTTCTAATAACCATAAGGTCTTCATTAGTCCATTTTTTCCATAGATCATGCAATTAAATAGCCAGAAATAGCTGTCATGAATATGGAAAGTTTAAAAAGTGGTTTAGTGCTTAACTTATAAATGAAACCTGAACGGCGTCTGACAAATCAATGTCCATGCCACCTGCATATAGTAACACAGGTGGCATGTCCATTGATTGCTGTTCTCTAATGGCTTCAAAGCGTGTGCATGTGTAAAAGCCATCAGGAGTCCTAGAGTTCTCAGTGCTCCAGTAAAACGAAGCTTCGGGGTTGCACAGACAGCTCTCAGTTACCTCTCCTAAATCCTTTGCACCTTCTGAATTTACCATAATACAATGAGTCCCTTTTTTTACTTCTCTCTCTCTCTCGTTCGCATTTATTTTATTTAAAAAATAGACGGGAACAGAGGAACACTTCCGATCTTGCCCTCCCTTATCCCCTTGCTAAAGCTCCAATAATCAGCCATTACAGAGAAGACACTCTTGGGACAGTTTAAATAGTACAGCAGGTGGAGAGGTAGAGATAGTGTTTTGTGGTACGATCATTTTAAAAGATTTCACCCCGGGGAAACAAAACCATCTAACTGCAGTTTATGGGAAATTGGAGAGAACTTAGTGCATCACCCTAAAAAAGACGACGAAAACAGTGTAACGGTCACCATCTTAAATAGACACTCCAGGCACAAGATGGACTTTAATGTATATAATAGACGAGTGGTCTGGTTAAATTTTCATGTAGGCCCCATTGCAAAAAAAAAAGGGAATTCTGCAGACACCATATTCATTTGCCTCCTTTCCACACCCTATAGGCAATTGGCATCTTGGAGAATTAGTCGTTGCTGACATGGCCAGTATTGGGGGGTCTATGAGACTGATCTCATAGAGATGAAATTCAAACAAACATTTACAATGATGACGGCAAAAGAATAAACCACGGCAAAAATTATAGAAGCTAAGATAGGCATTACTAGATGATCTTCCATAGAAGATGTGTGTGCGCCAAAGGAACAAAGCAGAAAGTTCCTTGGAGTATAAGGATAATACATAAAGGATAAAGCAGCGCATAACAAGTGCTCTTTAGTTCTTTATGTTAGTTGGTGAATTGTTAGAAATACTCGAGGCAATGGTACCATAAGAACATAAGTGCCATGCCTCTGGAGGCTTTCGCTACACTCTGTGACTGAAGCTTTGTAAACCTTTTTGAAAACAAAGATATTATTTTACACACAAGAGCACACCGGTTACAATAGATGCTTTGCTACAATATAAGTGCCGTGCCACAACACGGACAACCTGCAGGTGAACTAGCAGTAGGAGCTTGTGAGTGCAAGTATGCATTATTCATACCACCGCCATCTTTTGTGCAGGTACTTTGGTTTTGTATAAAAAAGTGATTAGAGGAAGCAACTTTTAACATTACAAAATCACACAAAATACTGTCATAAACTTCAGCACAACGTATTCCAAAATGTTCAACTCACCTATGTAAGCAGCCTCTAGCCATCTCTCACTCAACTCTTACTGGAGCTCAAGTCACATAAATGTGAGTTGAGTTGACATTGCCAGCCCACTTAAGTAATCTTTATTAAAAGCACTTAGAGGACAATAAAATGGGACAGATGTCTCATTTTCTAACTCCTCTTAAAGATAAACATATTCACTGAATTGCATGCGGCAAAATTGACTTTAGTCCATGCAAAATGGACTGCATTAAAACCGAGGGATGCTGGTACTTAGTGTTCCCCCTCATTGAGTTACCATTTCTCTTAAAGTAGTCATCTTAAATCACGACTTACATCATGACCAGCCACCTGTGTCCAGGTAGAATCTTCCTTTATGGCCACTTAACAATAAATAAATGTTTCAGGTGGAGTGCTTCAGTATTATTAAGACAGTGACTGTATGACCAGAATATTTTGGCCATTCCCTCTAAGATCATACAACCATCATGTTCCAGGTCAGGTCCTGATACTTTGTAGCTACTGTAACCACTATAATCATATCTGACACGTTACTGTTCAAGCAATTAAAGTATCTTTATATGAAATTGACCCTAATGTGCCCCATGCAGCCTCACCAACAAAGAGTGCATATTAAAGTACTTTTTAAGTATTCTTCAAAAGTCTCCATTTGGGGGACACTGATTTGCTGCTTCAAGTAGCCAATCAGTAGCTGGAGAGCTATCCCATTGAAATCAATGGGAGCGCTTTCTGCGAATGCGAACAGGAGTATCTCATTACACCTCTGCAAAACCGTCACTAAGCCATCGCTGGAGATGACTTGCAGTGAGTATACCATATGGGCACTGGGGGGCAGGGAAAAATGGAATAAGGAAAATCCATCTATGCATTTATAATATGGACCAAAGGAAAATGTAAAGAGATCATTTGGCTATCATATGCATTAAAGTGCTACAATTATAAAAAATAAAGTTAATTCAGCCTTACACAGTAGCATAAATATTCTTTACATACACAGCTTACAATGTTAAGCAAGTGGTGTTGGATGGAAATCTCGCTTATTGGAGGCCATAAAATTGTTTTCTTAACAGAACAACCAATTTTAAATTAAAAATAATGGTATCTCAAGTGTATGCCAGTTAAGTGACTCATAATTATTTAATAAGTATTTGTATTTTGTTTTGACAAAAATTTGCAATCAAATTGTGTTTCTATAGTTTATTTTATAGAACGGAAGACATAGTATTATGTCACTGGTGTTTTGGTGTGAAACAAAGGGGAAAATATTTGTATGTGTATGTACATAATAGCACTATCACACACCAGTATACTAACATATACAGTGAAGCTGCCAAACTGTTCTAAAAGTTTCAAAAAGTCCAAATACGATGGAGACAGCATAACATCACGTTAAATGCACGTTCATAAAAGTAGTTTAGTTGTGGCTTATGAAAAATGAGCTCAACTGAGCCCTCTTGTGTCTAGAAAGCATGAAAATCTAGACACATATTCAATCGGTTACAAGGCACTGTATCTTAAGTAAATTAATGATAATTCATGTTCGCAACGGATATTAATAGGAATTAATATGTGAGTATATTATCTGGACATACAGAAATATGGCCACTAAGAGCTGAGATGACCTAACTTCACCTGAGTCATTATATTTCTAACTAAATGAAAATCATTTTCACCTTCAGGATTGAACTTGACCCAAACTAGGTAGGGATAAACAGTACTAGACAGCTGAAGCCAAGTTTCTTAACTGTGACTTAACTCAATGCCATATGGCCTTTGTGAGGATTCAACACAGTAGAACCTGGCAAGCAGACAAATAGTATACTTTATGGAACAAACAGTTCTGAGTTCAACCAGAGAGGTTGCCTCTGAATTTTAGGTGGATGAAACTCATTGTTTAGTGATCAGATCCCTCAAATGACGGCTCACTGAGCCATTTGGATGTTCCTCCTTAAAGCCTACTGAATTTGATTAGATTTCAGGATTTGAAAGCTGTTCTGTTGACGGTAAGAATCACATGTTATATTAACTGACAGTGGCCAGGGGGCTGCTACTTTGTTTGAAGGAGCAGATGGATCCTTTGATAGACATTGCCTCCCCAACTGTTACATATGATGTAAGGCTAAAAACCTCCCGGCGTGCAGTCCTGTCAATTTCTCCTAAATAGGCGGTATAGTACGCATCATACCAGTTCTGATTTTTGACAGTAATTTTCTAAGCATGTTGTAAGGGCAGGGAATTCCATATACAATAGTTAATTACACTCAAAGCATCCAGGGACACTGCCTGTGGCATACTCTCAGCACCATGTTTCCTGCGATAATGAATACCACATGAGATCACACCAGAAGAGGAGACGTAAATAGAATTATCCACACAATATTTAATGATAAATTCATGAGGATTCCAAATTTATGTAACACCTAGGAAACAGAAGAAGAAGAATAGCATGGACAACAAAAATATATGTTGTTGATTGTAAGAAGTTTCCCTATAAAACCTTTGCATCAATGGTAAGAAAGGCTATGCCCCCACGCTGTTAAAAATGGATTTATAGCATTGGTGGAAGACTACTGGGAAATAGACAGAAAGCGTGTAGAAATTGAATAGGTAGATGAGGTGGTGTGGTTACACCTTCTCATTTGGTCTCATTTGGTAAAACCATCACCCTTTAGACACAACTTGTTTGTAAAATGGAATTTGTACATTCCAATTTAAAATGATTTTGGCAAGGGCTTTCTTTCTGCACGTTATTGTATGATCCATAAATTTAAAAATGTAATAATAAAAAAAATTAAATACATATATGACTTGTGTCACTCGGAAAGGGTTAATTCAGTTGCATGCTTCTCTTGCCAACATAAATTTCTGAAACAAGTTCTCATATGGCATAAGAGTAACATAAACTGGCATATCGCTTTCTAATGATACGCGTGATCTAAATACGCAAAGTGTAGGGTTCTTTGGAAGCTCTTGTGCCATGGCAGTGATCCAGATAGTTTCCCATTCTTTATACACTGAAGCTCCATTAATCCTGTGTTCATATTCCAGAAGAGATCCCTGTGAAACAATGTGGCCGGCTGAATGCCACAGAGGGTCCAAGAAAAAGGGCCTATTGTGATAGGCTGCTGCACATAAGCATCGTTTGAAGAGCAATATCTTCACAAAGCCACCTGCTCTCCCTTTTTCGCAGGCAGTGCCGAGCAGTGCAGGAAGCTCCAAGCACATGCAAATATGAATAAACATAGCTGAATAGAGGTGGGATGAATTTAGACTTCAATGAGCAAGCAGATGTCAATGGCAGGTCATGATGTCAGCTGGATTCCATTTACAGAAAATGAAAGTCAGATTGTTTTTATTGGCTTTTTATTAAAAATGTAACAGAAGGAAAATCTGTTAAAAGTGTCCATCCGGTAACGCACTGGAAGCGAGTGCAGAAAGTGTTTAGAGATTTGTAACTGATAAGTGTTGGTCAAGGTAATCTAAAAAAAAGATAGGATCTCTTAACCACCAGAGGATGGGGTAAGCGGCTCTGCTCTTCAGTTTGCCTCAAACTGTTAGGTGTTGGAATTTTATTCATTCTGACAAAATGAAGGTTTTTGGCTGACGGGGCAAAAACGTTCTAGAGGAGAAAACAAAGAAGGTGAGTCATCCATATAAGTGACTCATAATGGGAGATTTCCTCATTTTCCTAGCATAAAATACCATGTTAATTACTTGACCACTAACACAGCATATTGTGCACACAAAAAAACAGGAATAAGGGAAAATTATACTTTATATGTAGCCAATATGATTTTTCCAGCTAAAGCATAAAAACAAAGAAATGTTGGACGCAATGGCTCAAATGGACAAACCTGATCAACTTTCTAAATGAGCTGGCACTGATATATTTCAAAATGCCAACTCTTTAAAAACCTCAATAGCCACCAATAGACTCCAAGCAGTGACAATGGTGTCCAAAAACTTGGTACTGGCGTAGTATTGGCATTATGGAAATTGCGGCTTTTAGGGACTAAAATTTCCGCTTACACGGAAAAAAGCACCAACTGAAAGGCTCAAATAGCACTTAGGTTGGAGGAAACCCATTGAGCTCAAGAGCTTATCGATGTTTGATAACTCAGAAACCTTTCTCCACCAGCCAGGCCCTTGTCCTAACAGCTGAAAAGGGGTTAAAACTATCAAATCTTACATAATGTTTTGCGTGCCAGTAATTTGGGCTCTGTTTTGAAGGCCCAAGGATTTCCTACATTAAAAAAAGGGTCTCTGACAAATAAAAGGTCAATGAACACTTAGCCCGACACTAATGGCAGTTTTTGTGACGTCCTGGGCCAGACTGTTGGATAATACAACACCACCCTGCCATTCCCATGTCTGGGGTCATTGATTCATAAATTCCCCCACACCCAAACTAAACGGGTCGATTTGGAGATCTGTTTAGTCATACTTCCACATAATCAGCCTGCCCTTCTGTCTGCTCCATTGTGTAACCAAATGAGTAAGAGGCACCTGCTGCGTTAAGTACCCAAGCAAACAAAGTCATTTACCATGAGAGGGCAGCAGCATATATTAATCCAGCTACGTTACACAAAAAAAAAGACTTATGCTATTGTTAAGTAGAAATCCTTATTTTGTTCTCTCCGTGGACTGTGGCGCACCTTTTAATATTAAACTGGTTGAGGCCTGAAGAGCATTGTATATCAGGTCCCGGCAGATGAAAAAAAAGAGATTAGGCTTGTGACTGCACGACAGATACTATGGCAGAGGACGCAGGATGTTTTTGGAGACGTCTGCATGATATGGGAGCTTCACAGTGTGCTACGACCTTTAAAAATGTAGGTTTTATTGTCTGTTTTGTTTTTTTCTCGGTGTGTTTTTCTTGACAATTTTCCAATGTGTGTGCCATACGGCATGACTAATGACTAAGTATAGTGATGGCTGGCTCATTGTTCAGGAACGTCCCTTGTATGTGTGCCATAGAACTTGGTTAAAACTTAACTTACTGGAGAAGAAACACTACTAAGAAAAGAAAACATAAAGGAATAAACAGAGATCTGCATCCTTGTTTCCAGATCTCAACACAATAAACTGTGCCTTCAACACAATACACTTTGTATCCGATCATTATTTGAAAAATAAATGTATCACTATCCTTCTGAATCACAAATTTAAACCTTTGTCAAAATGCCCTGAAAAATATTTGTTTGAGATGCGGATTACAATGGCTGACGGTAACGTAGTGATGTCGTATACCCCAAATGGTGATTAGGTTAAAGATCTAAATCCGGTTGTGAAATGAATGGTCACTGAACCTATGACTCCTTATTTTGATCATATCTTACACATGTACCAAGTTTAACCTTACATAGATCCATTTGTCAGTGATTCCCAATAACTTACATGGGGTTATGCATTAAACTAAAGCAACCAATGAAATATTTCTGCTTTTAGAACCCTTCCGTTGGTTACTACGGTTATAAGGCCACTTTATGGTTTTATACATAGCTCCCACCGATTTTACACGGGTCCAGAAGTTATAGGTGTTATCTAATTTGTACAGCTTCACAAAAGTGTTATTAAGTTACACAGGAACGAATGAAAGTATGCTTTGATAGACTTCTGGCACTCATTTTATATTAATATTGACAAGAACTTCCTGCACAAGCCAAGATGTTTAAGGTTGGGATGACCCCATGACCTTCATTCCAGTTGACTTGCTAAGATTCCAGCTATGTCACCTAACGCAAGCAACAGATTGTAAAATGCCCATGCCCATTGGAGGACCCATCTGTCAGGAGAGTACCCATCAGTAAGCGTGGGTTAATTCAGTAATGCTTGGCTTTACTGACTTTTACCACTTTGTCAGTTAGCTAAAATGTGGCACAAAAACAGTGCGTCTTGGGTACAATTAGTTCAAACTACACCGCCTGCCAAGCTAATAAATGCTCTGCCATAATTAAGCCTCACTTAATTTGACTCCACTGCTGAACTTGAACAGGATCCCACGTGCTAAGTTCAACTGGCCACTCAGGCCTCTTGTCGTTAAGCAAGTCCCCAATGTATTATGTCCCGAACCGTGGCCCTCAACGAGAACCTGGGCCAACTTGGCTTTAAGTGAGACTTTTCCACAGCTATGCAAGTTTTCCTGAGGAACACAGACAATTCGACAATGGCTATGTGTATAAAACTCTGAAAATCATAATTATGATATGTTTGTTACTTGCAAGTGATGTATGACAGATCAATAGTTAATAGGCGCTGTGCAGAGCTTTCCAGACACTGCTTATAAACCAAATATATGGAGTTTTGAAAAGATCTGACCTTGACCCATGAAGAATTACTATGTTGGCCTACTCCACTGGAGGCATTGCCAACTAAAATTTAAAGGTCTACAAAAGGCCTCTTATAAATAAGAAGTGGAAAAAATGCTGAGTAAAAGTAACAGTTATGTGAATTGGATTAAATAAGTCTTATTCTTCAGAAAACTGGATGAACTTAAAAGGAAACTCAGGGAAAACAAGTTTTTCTTATGTTAAAACACACACACACACACATATATATATATATATATATAATATAATATATAACTATATATATAACTTATATATATATATATATATATATATATATATATATATATATGATATATACATATTGTGTATATACACTGTATCTAAATACCACAGATGTTTACAGCCAATTGTCTTGCAATACATATATACTGTAGGAACTTTAAATAACCTAATTTCAATCATTCTGTTTGAGAAAACAGGGGGAAGCAATTTTGCTTTGCACACTGAACTTCCTCCTGCATATATATTTTGATTCTGGTGCAAAGTTTGAAAAATGGTCTTATCACCATAGAAACCAGTGTAGTGATCCAATAAGCATGAACATTTCACTGATTGTGGTTCAGTAATCGTATACCTGATATTTGCGCTATTACTTTCCTTCAATGGCTGGAGACACTTTACACAAAACAACACGAATCCAGACGGTGACAAAAGGGTTACCCTATCCATGTGACAACACACTAGATACACTGTTATGACTACACAAGGGCAGAACAATAAGTAGTAACAATATTTTCAATGTAAACCTAGCATACTGTCTGCCATGCAGAAACTCACACATACACTTTCCATGCAGCCAGACACAGCCATTAGCCGGTTTACTTGGTCGCAGGTTCATTGTGTTCATTTGCGACTTCAAGATTGCTTGCGCAATGTGCAAACACCTTCCTCTTTGCTTGTTTGCTGTCCTGTACTTAACGGCTCCATCTACAAATTTGGTGTACGCTGGATAGTACGCCGCAGTTAACACCACTTAGCAGTTACTAGATAGCATAATTGCTTGCTGGTATTCTGACTTGGCTCACGGTCAAATCTGACATTCTCCCAATATTGCTCGGCAGCCTACGAAACCGGCTATGAAATAGATCCATCTCTCGATTCTCCAGGAAATGAACATTTACGATGTTACCGCATACCTCATGCCTAAAATCAAACTGGTCTATGAAACATCCATAGACTAAATATAACTTGCGTAATATTGTATATTTTTTATAATAAAATATACATTATTCCAAGTATGGAGTGCACCTGTGCAGAGGTCTCCATCCTCCGCCTTTCAGAGCCGAGAATACATTCTAAGTACAGATGTCCTAGCAGATATATACGGTATATATATATACAAGATATATGGCTCAGAAGGACACACCTAATGACAATCAACATACTCATTCTTGTATAGAGATTTTGCATCTAATTTAACCCTTTACTTCACAGGGCTTCACAACCCGCAACTGGCCATACAATGAAAGTTGGACAGAAAGGGAAGGGGGCCCCCTGCTTGGGAGATCTTACAGAAAAGACTTTGGAGTATGTATAAAGAGCAGTAGTGGAATCGTAAGGAAGATGCCTTTGGTTGCTATGGTGACTGCACCACTCTGCATCCCCAATTCCTGTTGATACATAATTGCAGAAGTGAATATAAGGGCAATTGTTTACGAAATGTTAACAGATCTGGCAATGCCTTTACTAATGAGACTTTTATCGCTTTACCCTTCATGTAACTCATACTAAGGAAACTTTTCTGCCCTTTAAAACAACTTGGGTCACCTCTGATTGACTTGCCGTGTTTGAATTGCACAGTACGAGTTTAACTGCTTCGTAACCACAGCAAATCTATCTCGCCGCAAATGAGAGTTTGAGTTCCCTGCGGAGGATAATGAATGGTATTAAGTACGTTTACCGTGACAAGCCAGGAGCGTTATGAAGACAGACAGACAGAGAGTTATCCTTCACTGAAACTACAGTAAAGATGACAGACATTGCCTGTGGCAGCGAGCTCCTCTCGGGAAAGCTGTCATCCCACAATCATCAACTCTGCTTATGATTAACGGTATCAGCTACCCCGACGCACAGTGCGCTGTCAGATGAAGTGCTGCACTGAGGCTGTGAGCAAAGGGTTAACACAAAGAGCAGGGACACCTGACTCTTCAAACTTATTTCAATCAGCGCTTCTTCCGCAGGCAAGAAATACAGATATGAGCCCCTATACATGGTGGGGTTAAAAAACCTACATGATCTGATGATATGACCTTAAACACGGTCCAAAGTGTTCATCTCTAGACATAAAACTCCCATGGATTGCTATTATATAGGACTTTGCACCATGGCAGAAATAAAGCTCTGCTCATCCTGGTAGCACTAGCTCTCTAACCAACACTACTACACAACCACAGACCAGTCTGGGCGCATTTACCCTCTGGGTGCCTGCTTGGCACATCGTGGCAGCAAAAGATTTTGTCATCAGTCATAGGGAGAGTACTTAGCATTGATAATCTGCTATACAAACCAATGTCATTGACACAGCATCCTCAGCCAAACCATCCCATTGCATATAGTCAACAGCCCAGCGCCTTGGGTGCTGCACACTACACATGGAGATCACACTAGCAGAAAACACAGTTGCACTGACCTCCATCCTTCACATGACTCCACTTAAAAGAAAATGTTGAAGGACCTCATAAAGCCATGTGCCATCATCTCATCAGCCACAAATTCCAAAAGCAGCACAGATTACTCACTGAGAAACTTGGAAGATCCACACACTGAAGTCACACCTGTGGCTTCCCAAAGCAGAGCGTGATCCACATACCTATCAGGTATCACACTAGATCAAGAAGAAGAGCTGCATGGACCAAACCATCTGTACCTGTCAACACTTAACTTAATAAAATGAACCAAAGATTGCGTTAAAAAAAGTCATTTTACCAGGAGGAGAAAAGCCAGAGATAAGAGCAGAGTGCCTGAGTGCCATTCCATGCTTGGATCCTTGCAGAGGGACGTATAACGGGGACTGGGGAGTGAGCTGCTCAGCGCTCTTCTGCTCTGCTGTCACATCCACAAGTGGTGCTCACACACTTCAGAGCCCCCCCACCACTCACACATACACCGGCCCTGCTCACATTTCCTGAGCCAAGGGGCGTGTAGGGAGGAGAGGGGGGGGGGCGCTCAATGGAATCTCTCTGTGAGCAGGCAGCCAGCCAATCAGGCTCCTGCTAATCAGACATGCAGAATAACAAAGCCAGGGGTCTAGTGAGAGTAAAAAGTGAAGGAAAGAGGTGGGGGCAAGCAGGGAGAGGCAGCGTGCCGTGCCTCCTACTTTCACTTCTTTCTTTTTGCCCCATCGTAACTTTTTTTTTTTCTTTATTCCCTCTATTATAATGAGCTTGCATTGCATTGCCGTGTATGTGGACTCCGATTACTGCCCCCTGCAAAGACGAGGGCATTCTTGTCAGTGATCACTATGTATCGATAACTTGTTTAACCCGTTAAGTTCCGGGGGAGTATGTGACGTGTGACTCGCTCCGTCTGGTGAGCTAACCTTGACCCATTGGAACTTGGCGTGCATATAAGAGCATGATGTAAGCAGCGCAAAGATCTTAAGATAAAGCCATCGTATGGGGATGGGTTGCATATATGATAACTATTGGCACTGTGTCTTAATCACAAGATTGTGCCTATGTCCTTTACATTCATGCAGCTTCATTATAAGACGGCGACAAGAGTGATGTCA
>VKOC01047054.1:0-41503 GCA_009364415.1 Spea multiplicata
TTACATACCCTCACACTAACACTCACAAAACAAGATGTAAGTGTAAGAAGAAGAAATAAATGGGTGTCTGCTGGACCCCCATGTTAACTAAGGGAGACTAACAAATACAGTTCTAGCAGTAAACAGAAAGCTGCAAAGCAAATACTCAAGGTGCTCTCCCTTAAACACACCCAAAAAGTGACAAATAGAGCTTAGAGTAGGTGAGCTGTAAATAGTAAATCAATTAATAAATATATATATATATTGTTATTCACACCCTGTGATACCAAAAAGATGAAAAAAAGGAAAGAAAAAAAGTACATATACTTATATCAGAATGTAGGAGGATCTACTTTGCAAATATTTAAAACTTGTAACATGAAAAACAAAAAAACAAATGATACATAGTGTAACAGACCCAAACATGTTATAATTTGTTGTATGCATGTTCTGAGTTTTTGCAAGTTTTAAATGTGGATAGGGTTTACACTGTCCATGTTGCAGTGGGAAGGTGTTTGAGGTAGGACTGTTACTCAGAAGGAAATGGGTTGAGACTAGTTCCTATCCGGTAGAAGGACCATGTCCTTTACAGGGATAGGAAATAGCTTGCTCAGTGTGTGTGAGCTATTTTCTATCCAGCAAAATTACCTTTTGCCCCCTAGTGGTCAGGTCCTGTACAGGGATATGAACTATCCAACTCATAGAAAGAGAGCTTGTTTCTATCCCTGTAAAGGACCTTTTGCTCCATCGTGGCAAGGTCCTGTTAACGGATAGGAACTAGATGGTTCATGGTGTGAAATCTAGTTACCATCCAGCTAAAGGACTTTTACACCATCAGGTAACAATGGTCCTTTACAAGGATAACAATCCCTAGTTCCTATACTGCAAAGGGACTCATATCTCCAGCTCAAACAGGTCCCTTACAGGGATAGGAACTAGACGGTTCATTGTGAGAAATCTAGTTTCCATCCAGCTAAAGGACTTTTATACCTTCAGGTAACAAGGTAAATATCTCCTCACAGTGCCCTTTGACCTTAAACCAGTGCAGTCTAATCAGTCCTATGGTTTTTCTGACTATTCACTCACAATCCATCTTCATCTTACCTGTAGAAAGTCCTAGCTGTCTGTAGACCTTGTCTAGAATGTTTGTAAAACTTGGTGTTCCCCTGTTGAATTAAACGGCACTACCTGCTATCCAAGTATTAACCTCTTCCTAATCAACGGTGTGCTCTATAGATAGAAAACACTTTTAATAAATAAAAACAAACTTATTTTCACTGTTTATAGCCTGAGGTAGGCCATGTTTGTGCCTTCTTTTGTGAGGGCTGCAGTGGCTTGCATTCTTTATGTTCATTTTGATTTACCTCGATAAGGTTGTGTTGGTCCAAACTGGTCAAAGGATTGTTAAAAATCAATTTAACTGGTTTATTTCATCTGACGCTTTATAAAGTGACACTGCGATTCGGTTCAACACATATCTGCATGCCATGGTCACAAATGGAAAGGAAAATTCCAGTAACCTTGTAATTTTTTTTTACTCCAACATGGTTTGTAACATACCCATAGATAATCCTAATAATAATTGTTTTCTTAATGGGTACCGATGTGTGCTCTTTATGTTTCCAATATTCTTCCACCTGTTCTGGATCCATAGAGCACTCTCACCATAAACCTGTACGGCCCCTAATCATCTGCGCAGGAGAAAGGCTCCATTGGCTGTGTCTGTCTTTGATATCCTACCTTGTGTATGACTGTTCAAAACACACAGCCAAGCAACAGCCTATGCCTGGCTCCTATTTTAAAAATCACACCACCATGTGAATGTAATCTATTAATCTACCTATGTCACAAAAAAGTTATTGTTTTGTGAGTGGATGAGATCAGACTGTAGAATAAGGAAACCACATAAACATCTAGTTAAAGAGAAAACTCATTTTTAATTTCAATTCCAAATATAGTCCATTCGTGAACATAAATAAGTAATATGAAACATACACAACTGTTGCTTTATTACATTAAATTCTCATTTAACATTGTGAAGGTCTCAATTACAGACTTGGTATCCATGACTTTAAAGTTTTTAGTAAAAAAACAAATAAATAAAACTTATCACACTATAACTTTGATGTTTTTTAACTGTAGTATTTCTATGATGAGGCATTTTAAGGTATTCATCTTTATTTTTTTGCAAGAGGGGCAATAGAATTTTTTTTTGGATTGCACACACTTGTCGTCATTTTTTAATCCCACACACCTGAAGTGAAACCACAGCTTGCATGTGAAACATTCAACCATAGGGCTTTTTGACATATAAATATTGCAAATACAATGAATTGTAAGCTCTACTCGCTTTCTGAAACATTTTGCTGGCTTAGTCAAGCTCTTGTGCGGAAACTTTGTTATCTTTTTTTCTTCCAGGCAATTAACAATGTGTGCCCTCATTTCAGTTTGGTTCAGAGTAATCATTTTTAAATCTATGCCACTGGCTAGGGCTAGAGCATTTGCAACAGCAAATGCACCACAGTCACTACCTCCCTCTTGCTTTTGGCAGCAAATATGGTCAACTTTTAAGACCATATCAGGTCCACCAAACAAAGGTCTGTACAAACGTACCAGTTTTTGAGCGTATCATTCATCTTGCATGGCTTTAATGAGTCGTACACTGTAACAGAATGTCCATGTCTGTGTGACACAACCCATGACTGAACACGTGATGTATTTGCACTATTTGCTCCGATTTAGGGGCTTGCACAGACTGATGCGCTAGGACTAAGGTGTCAATTAGCCCCGAGTATGAAGGGAAAAGCACAGAAATCAAATATAATGTTGTCCCCAAACCACTCGCCTTTCTCAATCTCCCATTTATCACTGTATGTCAGTGAAATATTGTTTATGGTCACCCATTTTTCTGAGGGATTGAACTTATCCACTTTCTCTGTAGGATCTCCACTACTTTGCCAAACATCAAGTTTTTGCTTTTCAGCTTTGTTGCCAAATCTTTGTGATCCCTGAGTTTTGGGCCTTCCGTATGTTCTCGTGGGTAAAGGCTGTAGTTTTCTACTAACCTTTACCTTCTGTGGCGACTCGAGCAAAGGGAGTCCATGGTCCACAGGTATTTTTAGTTTGGCATCTTGGAGCAGATCTTTGATTGAGGAATCCAGTTCCCCAAGATAGTCCTCGTCCTTTAACAAGTACACAGTGTCCAAAAGTCTCTTTAAATTATGTGTACAGCTGCGCAGTAATGTAATTCTTTTTGTTCTCCTACGTGGTGGAAGTGGAGTAAGAGTATCATAGTTGACTGAGGTAAGGCTTGTGTCTGGAGTGTCTTTGTCTACGTTGTGGTCAACATTTGATAAAAGACATTCTATATCTAACCTGAACGGAGGATTGCTTGAATATGATGGATGGAGCTTTTCCCATCCCCATCCTTCCACAAATGTAAAAATACAGCACATGTGCTTACAAGGCAAGAAGTGTTTTTGCCAGTCTTCACATGTGCACATCGGGAAATTTTCTGAAAAATATACAGAATAGATTTGACCTTTTTGTGTCTCGCTTTTAACATGAAACACTCCCGCTGTGTAATCGACACAAGTAACATCTGCATCAGTAAGAGAACTAGACATTTTTCGCATTACATGAGCAACAAAAATGCTGGAACATCTTCCTTATATCGCCGATAAAACTCTGAACTTTGGGAGTTCATTTGGACGTACCTGCAAAATATTTTTAAAAATAGATATAAAATTACTAGCTTGTATTATCTGCATTGATTTGTGCACATTGTACAGTGCTACAGAATTTGATGGTGCTATATAAAACAATAATTTTTTTTTTTTCTTTATTATCTGACATAAAACGATGTTTGTGTAATGAGTGCTCCTCAGCATAAATATCTCCGACCTTTATAATCAAAATACACCGAAAGAAATAGTTAATCCTTTTATAAATCTCAATTACTAAATTTTATAGTAATATAAAAATTATTTATATATAGTGTATATATATTATAGTGCTTCACGTGTAAAAAAAAAAAATTAAAATTTATGCTTCGGTCCTTCCTTCATTGAACACATTTCCCACACAGCACAAAATTACCCCTACAGTACTTGTATCAACACCAGACTGTCAAGAGCCCGGTCAGAAGAAGCATTCCATTGGAGGATGTCTGCGCACATGGAGTAGCGCAGAGATCCAGCTACCTACATTGCCACCAAGGTGATCCAGTTCCCCTGCAGCATTGCATGGCACCTGGACCACGAGTAGTATTGTATAAGCAGACCTCTACTTAAAATGAGATCATAAGGCGACACGGAATATAAAGGTAATGTGACTTTTATAGCATTTGCTCTGAAAAGTACCTTGTGCTACCTTTATATTTTTATGTGCTTAGAGTACTATGTGATGAGCGACTTGTGACTAACTATAGAGCATATTCTACCCATTAACAGTACCATTTTCAGCAACCAGGTACAAAAGTAAACAAAAATGAAAGTCGCAAAGATAAATTGATGTGTCTAAAATGTAAGATTTAAGAATGGAATTAGTACTGAAGAATAAAGATTAGACTAAGAAAATATAATTCAAGAACTATTCAGAGCCACATACATTTCAAGATGGACACAAGATGTTTGATCATTTTTTGTGGGTAGAGGGTGAGTAAAGAAAAACATATCTTTAAAGAATATACATAGTGTACAGTAATCTGTAGCTCCTCTTCTCTATTATCACACTTTAACCTCCAAGAGTTAATCTTAATGTACTGCAAAATATTAAAAACTGAAACGCTTACCAGACTTCTATTTCTATCATTGTGTAAAGCAAAAAACAAAATTCTTCTACATGCTTTCAATCAAGGTAAATAAATACATTCTTATAAGAATTAACCCCTTTGTGACAATTGTCATGTCAGGCATGTCGTAAAACAGGTGTAGATCGCTTTCTTCTCCCAAAGTGTTGCTGTAATGCCTCGATGTCGGGGGAAAAAAAACACCCCCAAAATTAAAATTTCTAATCAGGTCAGATATTAGAATCTATTTAGCATGTTTTGTTTCATTAATTTTTGAGTAAAAGTTTTTTTTTCTTGTACAAGTAATAGAAAGTTCATTTGAAAGAGAAAAAAAAATTGTTTACCATATTTTTTACTTTGTTATGGTAAATATTATAATATGAAAGCCCTTCTTGTGCTAGAAAACCCCCCAAAATATAACGTGTGTAGGTACAGTAAATGAGAGAAGAAAATTACAGCTAAACACAAGTACCAAAGAAATGTTAAAACAAAAAATTAACATCCATTGTCACGAAGAATTTCGTATCGGTCATAATCTACGTTCTGTACATATTTTGCACATTGGAGCAGCTGTTTGCACCTCATGATATTTCATAATTTCTTTATGTTGACATAAAAGTAAGGTAACTACCTTTTTGAAAGTTTTGGAGATTGCATTTATCTCTTCTAGACAAAAATCTACCAAAAAGCAATTTGGCTTCCACTCAGGATTCCATGTTTTGAGCATTTCCAAGGCCTCTTGTATGGATGTGGCAGTCTCCTGCTGAATTATGAAAGCTCCAACAACAACATAGCAAACATTTGTACGAACACAAAGAAAAGTGGAAGTGCATAACGTGTTGTTCGTTAAGTAGCATCCAAGAGTGTTATCTGGTTAGCGTAGATTTGTAGCATTCTTTTTTGCCAGTGCGTTTGATAAGAAAACGGAAAGGTTTGGGGATGATCAGCGTCATCCTCGGAGGAGCTTAACCGGCAAAACACATTCATTTCTGTATTCTTTTCCTTCCAGGAATTCGCCAAGTACAAAATATTTTCCTGGTCTACTATTGAGTTTCGCCCTTCACGCCGGGATTTTAACATTAGGTTGGCAATATCTTTTCTTGTAGGATAAAATCTTCTTCGTGACTCTTCCGGTAAGCTTGCACCTGGGAAGAGCTCTTGACCAACAAACGTATTAGTGTGTCTTAGAATTTCGTTTACCTTCCTGACACCACTCCTGTACAAATCTATTATTTTATTTTGTACGCTTTTATCCACCTTCTCTCGGATGTTTACCAACTAAAAAAGAAGAAAACAAACATTACCACATACAATTTTGTATTCATTTTCTAAATTTCGAGGTTAGTAAAGTAATATTATTTTACATGATTCTATTTTCATGAAAATCAGAGAAATGGAATTAATAACCTGTAGGAATTGTAATATAAAAGGATGGTTTTACAAATTTAAATTTACTAATGCCAACCAGAAACATGAACTGTGCAGTTAGTTTGCCCTGTATTTAAGCACTCATATTTGTAATTAAACATGTTGATGTTGCACTTTATAATTGATTTTTGTTATAAAGGAATATGTGAAGTTTACACATTTTTCATTTTAAAATTCAGGTCCTCACTATTCATATTCTTAAATCGCCAAATAGGGCATAGGCACAAATTGACCAGATGTCAAAATAAAAAAACAAAATAAAAACCTATGCATGGGTGGTACCCCTGTACTCAGGAGATGTTGCTGAACACATACTGGGATGTTTGGCTGTAACATATATATCCCAAGCTGTAAATTCATACCTGAAATACTACCACAAACTTGGAGAAAGGCTGGTGGAATATTACTGCATGGAAAGGGTTCAATTACCACCTTTTGAAATATGGTGGGTTGATTGGCCGGGTTCAAAGATTTGGAAAACACAGTTTTTAAATGGCAATATGCTACTTGTAAGTTGCAAAAAAAAATCCAAACCCAAAAAACACACTACATAAAAAAAAATTGGGCATTTCTAATTTCAGGACAAACATTAGAATCTATTTAGAAGTTTTTTCATCAGTTTTTGTATTAAAAGATTTTTCAACTAGAAGTCATAAAAATTCCTTTTCTCAATTGTTAACCATATTTTATTATTTATCATATAGTTTATTATATGGACCAAAATAACAGTATCTAGAGAAAGCCTTTCTTGTCCTGAAACAAACAATATATAACTTGTGAATTCACTAAATGAGAGAGAAGAAAATTACAGCTAGACATGAGCACCTCACAAATGCTCTACCTTTAAGAGGTTAAATTAATGTTTTGCAACATTTACATGTAGTGTATGATCATATATATCGCCTATAATTTTGTATATTTGAAATATATAAATGTGTAATATTACCTCCCCAGTAGTTGCATGGTTTCTATGTTCAGACAAATTTGGAAATAATGTCAAATATCCATGAACCAGTTTTAGTTTTTCATTATATTGCAGAAGCGCCTTTCAAAGTTTCTTTGATGCCGTTTTTTTCCTTCGCTCTGTACAACTTTTTATCTGAAAAATGCATTATTTAAAAATATCACTACTACAAGCTGACCATGCTTTAAATATAATACATTTACTGCACAGGTGAATAGATGTTTATCACGCTTTAAGGCACTAGCTTTTCAAACTGTTGCAGTGCCAGAAAGTGGCGGCACACAAAAAATTGCACCCCTATGACAGTGGACTCATGTGCTTATCATGGCATAATGGTCTTCTTTCAAATAGTCAATGACACATGTATATGTGTATATAGTTTGACTACAATATTGGATGTCATACATATTTTGGTATTTCAGCATTAAACAAAAATACCAATTCTAAAAATCTCCAATTACCTCAAAGTCTGGATATTGTATTATGTGAGATATGCGAATTGTTGCTGGGCATCCCATTTTTTTGGTATCCTGTATCATACGTCTTCTTTTCACAAAGCTATGGTCTTCCGCCTTACAGTAGAAGATGACAAAAATATACTAACGTAAAAAAAAAATTGAGAGGATATCTAAAGACAGTAATAGTTTATTATAACGACCAGTTAGTAGCTGGTGCCTTTTAATTATGTCAGTTGCTTTGATAGAGCTGCTTTTTGGCAAAATGCAATTATGAACAAATTTTTTGGGTAATATTTGGTCACACTAAATATTATTTGACCCCATTATGAAATTGTCACTTTTGAAAACCAAAATCTCTGCTCTCATGTTGGTAGATAATGAAGAGTCAGAGGTAAACGCGGATTAGTGTAGTGTAAAAATAAAATTACAAAAATATAGATGCTAACAAATCCTCTGTTGTAAAAAGCAGCTAAAAGGATGCTTCAGCAAGCATATTCATGATGTGAATATTAGTACTAATGCGTAAGAAAAGAGATAGGGGATGCTTAACTAGAATGTTTGTATCATGTACAAGATGTACTGTTATAATACGAGAAATGGGCTTTCACTTTTTTGGCAGCCCCCATGAAACACACAAAATTTGCCTTATTCCTTCATATAAAAATATTCCTTTTCAGCTAACCTGGATAAAAATGTATTTCACAGTTGACCTGAAAATACCTGTTTTAATTCTTTGTTCAGCATATTTTTTTTTTGGGATAGTCCTTTATCTTTCCCCAGATGACATTGGAGGACCTTGGTTCCTACTATTACATAAGGAATGCCT
Organism: Spea multiplicata; assembly: GCA_009364415.1. Lineage (NCBI taxonomy): Eukaryota > Metazoa > Chordata > Amphibia > Anura > Pelobatidae > Spea > Spea multiplicata. The sequence continues at coordinate 8,445 of VKOC01047054.1, forward strand.
TTACACAAAGATGGAATATCACACTTGTCAGAAAAGTCCTTCCATCGAAACCGTGACTTCGGAGTTGCCTGAAACTCTATCACAAAAATAACAAAAACACCACATATTAATTTGAAAGTTATTTCTAATAATCGGAATATTACTACTTTACAGGGAACCTAAATCAAACCAAAAATTAATCTGCATTAGGCAGAAGTACACTTTTAAAAACATAATGCAAACAATTAGGGTTCCCACTGAGGATAGCAGTTTGGGCCCTTCTTCAACTCAAAGTACTACCGCCAGTCACAGATTGCGGGGCTATATTTGTACAAGACCCGAAGGCAGAGTATCAAATATCTGATAACTAACATCAGAGGAAAGAGATATAGGGTTAATTTCAAAGAACATAAAAAGGTATGTAGACAATGCAGAAGAGCAGTAGGAAATGTGAAAAGAACGATGGGTTGTATAGGGTGAGGTATTAGTAGAGAGGGGAGTGTTCCTTGAAGTACAAAAATGTGTTCACACTGAGTAAATTACCAAATTCTATAAATCATCTAATTAAGATATAAACTGATTTCAAATCCAATTTAATTCATAAAAAATAGTGCACTTTGCTTACCTTCATTAGCAAGGTTCTTAGTTTTTTTTATACATACAAAGTTTGATTTTGTGGCTTCCTCAAATTCATTCACCGCACTGAACATTGCGTGAACTGAATTATACAACTCCACTTTTGGATAGTCTACTGGGTTTGCATCGTCGTGTAATTCAGAATGGGAAGCCTAGGGACCCAAAACATAAGACACACTCAAATTACAGGCATGTCTTCAATTTTATCACTGCTAATTTGTGTAATTCACAATTTAAAAAAAAAAGTGCATTTATAAAAAAAATATGAAATTGACAAAAAGTAAATTTTTAAGAAAAAGCAGTATAGTGACCACGGTCATGTTGATCATGATTTGTATTTCTGTATAAATGTTTAAATACCTGAGCAGTGTTTGAGCTGAAAGAGCAGCAATAAGTGATTTTGTGACATAGAAGGAAAGCAGGGCAGTAGGTGTGCCATGTACAGCAGGAGTGAGAGGGGGATATTCAATGTTTAACATTATATTCACTGTAGTCCAAATAGGTTTCTATGTGTGCATACCTGACATGAAGGGTTAAGAGCTAAATGATGCAGAAAACCAAAAAACATTACAGTAAATATTTGTTCACACCTTGGGTTCACTTTCTTTCTCAATTTTATTAATCTCTTCTGCCATCGTAGCTAAAGCTTAATTTCTTCAACATCGACTCCCCTGCCAAAAAAAAATTTAAAAAGTTAACTTTAGGTAAGGATTACATACTTATTTTCATATGGTTGCCATGCATGAATTTTAAGAAGAAACAGGGACATTAGTATGTCCTCGAAGAGCCTGGATGCATTAAAATGACCCACGTGAAAGGAGAGTGTTGAGCACGTTTATATGCTTGTGTGCATTATGTGGTCGGCACTTTGAGATTGGCAACCTGGTATGAAACAATAAATTGGGCAGTCAATATTAAAAAAAAAATAATAAAAAAAAAAAATAACATTACTACAACTCCTTTTGCAAGATACTGGTGATCAACTTGTTGCATGGTATCTAAATGGTTCTAGTGAAATACCCTGGGTTATTGTCTGTTAAAAATGTATACTTTTGTTGGGTGTATGTTGATCTGGTGTGCCACAAAATACCTCCAAACGAGACATATGCTTCACAAAATAAAATCTGAAAATGTAAAGTTTGTTAAAGGGAGCGGGCTTGTTCCACCCCCACCCCCACAAAATCATCCTGTGCATGTATTTTGTTTTTTTTTAAATTCAAGACACATTATACTTTGTGATATTTTAGTCAACTGGACTAGTTTGGGGACCATTTTCCATGTAAAATATTAGAAAAACTTCCACAAAATGTTTTAGATTTTCATGTATTATTCATATTATAGTTTTACAAATGGGAATATGTTTACAAGCAAACCACAAGGTTGTATTAAGTCTTTAAATTAGGATTTGATTTTCAATTTGTCAAGGACAAACACCATTACAATAAATTATGGTGTAAATTTTAAGGACAAACATAAACAACATAAAAACATTGTTATTATTACCTTGTATTTGCCAGATGGCACGGTGCACTCCCGGCTCCTCCTCTGTAGCAGTCTGTAAGGGGGGTGGAAGGGTCCTAGCTAGGGTCCAGATGCGGTACCTTCTACTCTCACATGACTGATAAGACTGATAACACCCCCCACCCCCGCACAGAAATGGATTCTGATGTTTACTCCGAGACTGTGCTTCTTAACACTTTTTTTTGGACCCACACTACTTTTCAGAATGTCATTCCCACCTTTCCATGATTGCCTAAACTCAAAAGTTGGATTCAAAATACTATGCATATAGTTTGAGTCTGTAGTCCTGATTCTCCCACTTAAGACCCAGAATTCACAACCCTGGGGGGGGGGATTTTACCCTGATTTGAGAACCCATGCTCTAAGAAGTCTAATAACTTATACATATAACGCTGAGGAGGAAAGGAAGAAAACATTAAAAAGGATCATTACAGAACAATAACATATATATATATATATATATATATATATATATTATATATATACACACACATACACACACACACACACACACACCGAGACGCTAGAGAGAGAGCGAGAGAGGCTCGCGGCGCTCGCTCGGTCGAGGCTCTAGCTCGAGGCGCGCGCATGTGTAAATGGTCTTGGATATGCTGGTCATAACAGTAATACAAGGGAGCCAGCATATTTACAAGAATTATCAGGGTTTGCTAAACAAGGTTGTTTAGCAAACCCCCTGAAAAAGGCATACGGTCTGTATATGTTTCACTATGTATTAGTAATAAGCAAAAGATAAATAATTTATGGATAAGTCATTAATGCATATTATTTGTATTTTGTTCAGCTCTTACGGTGAATTTTTGGAGTTAAAGGAAAGTGTACAATAAAGCTTCTTAAAAATCATCAGTAAAGTTTTGGCCATCATTCAGACGGGGTCTGCTACACAGCGCAACCTCTAAATACAGAGATTGTAAGATCGATAGATGATGCAGTATCAAAACTTGCACTTTCATATAGGAATAATAAAGTGCTATATGCATAAAAAATGTAAATTTTTCATTTATTTAAAATAATTTAATAAAGTAACGTAGGATGTAAAAAACAAACAGCAGAATAAAAAAACTTTGATAAAAATGCATTTTCTTGTTTTTATTTCCCAACCTGCCCCCCAATTTCACCCCAGACCATTTTGAGTGTGGCGTAATCTCCCTTCATAAAGACCTGCAGTTAGGGAGTTCGCCACTAGAGGGTGCGCTGAAGCAGAACGCCGTGCAGCTGGAGGTCTGCCTCTCCTGCGCAGCTCTTCAGAAGACGGTAGCGGAAGTGTCCGTGCGGTGGAGGGGGTCTCCCTCTCCTTCGTGGCGGCTGCTGCGGAGGTGGCCGTGCGGTGGAGGGGGGTCTCCCTCTCCTATGCGGCGGCTGCTGCAGAGGTGGCCGTGCAATGAGGGGGGTCTCCCTCTACTTCGTGGCTGCTGTGGACGGGGGTCTCCCTCTACTTCATGGAGGCAGCTGCGGAGAAGTTACAAGAGAAGTTACAAGAGAAGTTTTTTCCCCTATCCAGCATGTTATATTGACAAGATTCAGGATTTTGGTTAATACCAAAAAAAAGATTTATTTCATTACTAAATTCCTATATACAATTCCTATACAGAAGCCACCATTAACTCGTACAGCTAGCAGCTTAATTGAGAGCAGGGATTTTGACGGCAAGTCCATCCTGGCTAGAGATGTGAACTGTTTGTAGGATCCGCCTTGCACATCACCACGCAGTACAAAATGTTAATTTCTAATGTCCGCAAATTATGGAAGGTTTACGTACCTGGTCTTACACAAAAAAAGGAAATAATAATAGTGATCAGGCGCTTAAATATTATGTAATTAAATAATGAAACAATTATATATAATATATATATAATATATATACGTAAGTGAGTATAGAAAATGCAGCAAACACTATTAGGATAACCCCAAGAATACCTATCAAAAATAAACAAAATATAATAAAGTGTTGCGCCTATAATTGTGAAAATAATAAATTCCTTATTATATCAATATAAAGTGCAATATAATAAAAAACAATATTTATATTAATTCAAGTGTTCAATACATTGCTTTTTTAGATCTTTTAATTTATGTAAATAACTCACAATTCCACACTAAAACATATTTCAAACAAGTAGACGTTAATAGTTCTGTTTTATTTAGCAGTGGACATTATAGTCCCTGGCTAAAAGGTGTTCCGAAGGGAGAACTAATAAGGGTTAAACGAAATTGTACAAAGGAGGATACATTTAAACAGACCCATAAAATTAAAAATGATTTTCTGGAAAAAGGGTACCCACAAGAGCTATTAAATAAAACTTTCATGGAAGTCTCTAAGATCGAACAGAAAGATTTATTACAATCTAAAACAACAAAAAGAATAACTAATAATCAAGAAGACATACCTTTAGTTTTAAATTTTGACAACTGCCATTATGATATGAAGGAAATAATTAAACGACACTGGCCTCTTTTACTGAAAGATGATGATCTACAAAAAATACTCCCAAATAATCCTAGAATTATATTCAGAGGGGCACCTAATTTAAGCCGTGACTTAACTTCTAGTTACACTGGACCATTAAAGAATAATCAGAATGAACATTTTTTAAATAAACATAAAGGTTTACATGTAGATGAACATGTTAGAGGAATAAAAGCAAATAAAGCCAATCATTCTGTACCAATACATTTTTCCAGATACCATAACAGTGATCCAAAATGCCTCACATATATATGAATTGAAATTGTCAAAAAAGACTGGAGAGGGGGTGATTACGTGAAAAAAATAGGCCAGACAGAGATGAAATGGGTCTTTGACCTCAGAACTTTAAACCCCAAAGGTCTAAATCAAGACTTCAATTTATTTAATTTTTTTGACTAGAACATTTGTTGAAATGCAATATGTTTTTGCTCTACTTAATATATATATTTTTCCTTTCCTATAGGTTTTATATTTATATTTTTGTAACTATATTTATATATTTTATACATCTATATTTATACAATTTTTTTATGGATATATATCATGGAGAGGAAGAGATTGTTTTTTATGTGTTATATAAACGTATGTTCTATATTTAATATATGTAGTTTCGTTTTATCTTTTGTATTCTGTACAGGTATTTATTATAAATTATAGAAATTATATCTATACATTTGTACGAATATACATTACTTAATTTTACCCTTTTTGATCCCATATATACTTATAGATGTATGCATTATGAACTAGAAGACTAAGGAAATTGAGAGATTCTTAATCTGAGATGCACTTTATAACTAATAAATATTTATAAATTTAAATGATTATTTGAATATTTAACGTACTGGCAGATTATAACTAATTTCATATTATATGTTTTCTGTGCTAATGTATGGATATATTACCAATTGGTTGTTTAAATATATTCTATATCATATGAATTCATTGTGTGTACCATCGCTATCGGATCTAATTTAACCTGATACAATGTAACAAGAGCCAATGAATATGTCATAGAAAGATCGTTAACACTTGATACAATGTAACGAGAGCCAATTAACACGTCACAGAGAGCTAATTGATACTGGATACAAAGTAATGAGAAAATTAACACGCCACATCTGGTGAAACGCGTTTGCGTGTTGGATTATCGTCATCGCGCAAAATCTGCAAGCCGTTCGCCTTGGAAAGGAACGGAGAGACTCAGACGCGCTACAGATTGTTTTGTTTTTTAAATGTAAGCATGCGGCACTCTTTTTAAATATTAAATATACATTTATATTTCACCTCCCTGTGTTGCTATTGTTATATTGGCTTAACCCGTGCCTCTGTTGTGTGGACGACGCAAATACTCGAAGAGGGCGTCCCGAAGCAACTTGTTCGGCGGGAACGAAGCCGATACCCATCCGCTATACACCTCAACAAGTCAGAGCAAACTTATTGCTCATCTCCATGTGAGTGGAACACTATATAGAGGATACACTTGATTCACATATATTTGCAGAAAGCACCATGATTTTTTCTTTCTTTTATGTTTCCATATATTGACACACGACTTTGATATAACCAATGGAAACTGAAAATTAATATAAGTATTGTTTTTTTTTATTATATTGCACTTTATATTGACATAATAAGCAATTTATTATTTTCACAACACTTTATTATATTTTGTTTACACAAAAAAAGGACAATTACAGTTATTGCAGCAGCTATGTACACAACATATCTATACATATTAACACTTTCATTCTTGTGCTGCTTATAATTTAGGAGTCACTGCAAGAGAGAAAGAAACCGGTGTTATTATTGTATAAAGTGACTTGATTTAGAGACCTTTTACAAAGTCCTATTGAAATAGCACCCTTTGTAATAAAATAGACATTCCAGCCAACGTATGCACTTTAATGCATATGATAGCCGAGCAGTTCCTTTAAATTCTCAATTCATTTATATCCCCCCATTTGCATTTACCCCTTACATGCCCCCCCCCACCTTTTTTTTCCCAGCACAGGAGATGCGCTCAGCCGAACATATCTCCATGGCCGTCATATACAATGCTTGGTGAACGGTGAAAGAATCATCAGACCACGGAGGAGGATCGCGGCTGGAGCCCCAACCTATTTTTTGTATTGCTGGATATCAAAGTGCTCATAGATCGCGTTAATATGCATTATGAAAGTGTTCAGTTTAATAATAATTTTCACTTATATGTGCCAGTATCTCACACTATGTATGTCTGGCTCCGGATAAAATGATGGCAGTTTTGTTGTACCGCCATATATTATAGTTTATATATAGACTCCAGAAAACAAATTTACAGTGGGCCAGGATCCCTCAATGTAAGGAGGCTTCTGTAACATTTATATCATCACTAATGAAATATGAATGTTATTGTCACTGATATTTTGTCATTGTTTGGAAAGCCTGGACGATGTTCTACATGACAAGCACCTCATATGGAGTTTCTGGATGGAATAGTAAAGGATTATAATGTCCTTTTTGCCACTTACCAAAACTATAGGATGCTTTAAATCCAGAACTGTTGGAACCAGAATCGCTTTGAAATTGTACCATCATCACATTTCCAGACGATATCAGTGCAGGAGGTACATTATCTCCACAAAATGTCCCCATGACTGGGGCAGTTAAGGTTGCCCCATTAATTACTTTCACGTAGTCATTGGAACACCCTTCAGAAGGTTGTAATTTAAAAGCAGAAAAAATCAGGGACACCTATAAAGAAAAATACATATTCCAGGTAAGGATAACACATTTGTAGAATTAACTGCAAAAAAATGATGGTCATTCCCCTTCAAGGGTGGTTTGACAAGTCAAATTAGAATAAATCAATTTTTTCTAGATTATTGACCTTCATAGATAAGTAACCCCCATTTACAACTATAATTAGTCAGCAAATCTGCCGGTGCTCTAAAAATAAATTTTTTCCATTATAATCTTTAGATTATGTTTTGAGTCCCTGCTTTTCTGTAAGCGCAGATTCTTCATTGTGGGAAAACTTACCTTAGATCCTACTGGTGCTATGATGGTCCACAGAGCATCTACGTTGTTGGGCTAGATGTTAGGGTAATTTGGAGACAGCAGCTCCCCATTACCTGTGACGAACGTTCCGCCGTATTCAACTGTAGAATAAAAATATTTTCTATCTGAACCATCATTATGAATGTTATCAATGCTATCTTTATACGAAAACGTCTGCTCTTAATAACAACTCATTTAATCAAAAGACCATTAGTTTCTTAATGGACTATTGAAGAGCCCTCCAACTGTACCAGAAGTGTCCTGAGAGGTTCACGTCCCAAAATTACAGCTCATTTAAATGATTTTATTCTCACGATGATAGTGATAAATTTACTTTATTTATCAATAGATTAGCTAAATTTCACCAACAGTTTGGGTATCTTACCAGTTTTATAGTCAGCAGCAAATCCCTTTGAAACAACTTTGTTTTTGCTCATAAATTCCACCAACATCCTTGTTCCTGAAGAAATTATAGGTGGAAGTACCACATCTCCGCAGGTCTTGTCCAGCAGAACTTGGACTGATTTACTAGCTCCATCGTAGATTTTGATGTAGCTGTCATCACATCCAGTGGATTGAGTAATGTTGATGTCACGGAGCTGCAGGTAGACCTGGGAAGCAAATAGACCATTTGGGGTATTGCAAGTGAATTAAACATAGAAACATATCCATCTAAAACAAGGAAAACCGATTAACTAATATATATATAAAAAATTTGGAATAAAAAGCAATATTATTGGTGAGATTAAAGGGGCATTATAATGAGAAAACATTCACCTTGTTTTTTGAGATTTGGATCAGCCACAGACAGCTGTCATCGCGTTGTTTGAGGGAGCTGCTGTTGGCTGTGAAGGATCCTGAAGGACTCATTAACTTTGAACGACAGAGATCTAAAGAAAATTGAATATATGTTTCACTGAAATACATTTATAATTATAATACACGTATAATGAATCATACATCACTAGGATCTATTTTTTCCCCATAAATTCTGGCTGGCTGGCATTGTGCTATGGGCTGGTTTTACGTGGATTTTATGCATTGTCGGAATTTGTCGCCTCCTATCATGGTAACAGAAGCTGCTAGATAGTGTTCTATGTATGATGTTAGGACCCGTGCATTAGAATTTATTCAAACTGCTACATTAGAGCATTGCATAATTTCCTCATCGTAAAAATAGATTACTCAAGGTAGAGGATTTTAAGTGACAAGAGCTAAATCAGTGGACAATCACTTACTGCATTTGTAGAGAGTGTTCAGCTTCATGACATCCAGATTGCTCAATCCTACCCTCTGTCCAAGAGGAACGTTGGGATCAGGTTTTGGGATTAAGGTTTTGCTGCCGCGTGGACTGCTAAAAGCAGAGCTGTAAAAATGGATATAATGGATTATAAAAAGAAAATCTTGGAGGAATTAGAAAATACCCTGATGTTGCAGACAGGGCAAGACTAGGGATGACCAGGTGGGCCAAGTACGGCCAAGAGTTGGTTCTACCTGGCCCAGGAAGCATGTGGCCAGGTATTTTCAGAGGGTGGCTACACATTGCAATACACAATTAGCGCCTAAATGAGCATGGGCTTATGCCAGCCATCTTCCCACCAGGCATTTATCTGGTTTTGCCAGTCCAGGCCTGGTTGCAGACACAAGTTGCATAATCTAATTGTCTACCTACCTGTGGTAATGCATCACAGAGTTATAGTCATATGGGAGATTCAGGTTATTGGTGTCCTCCTTCCAAAAGTTTTCTTCAGCACCTAAAAGATGATACATAGACACAATATAATGATATCCATTACGGTTTTCATTCCACGGACGTATTTTTAAAGCCATGAAACCCCGGCACTGCTCCAGATATCCCTAAGCGCCCTCTTTAGTCTGATCTCATATGGAGCAGGTAAAACCACAAAGTCTTTCACGCCCTGTGTAATATGTATAGTCTAACTAATAACGGTTAGGTTTAAGATTTGTGTATTTGTGTCCGCGTTGCTCACCTTTTATGATGTTCTCCCATATGACATCGATATATTCATCCCTGTCGCTCCTGGTATGTTCGTGGTGAAAGCCAAGCGAGTGCATTATTTCATGCTGGGCTGTTCCATAGCCGACACAACCACCTTTGTCCAGGCTCACCATCTGTTTGCCATCAATTCTTCCAATGTAAGACCAACATCTAAGAATAAAATGTTATTGTGTAAGAAGAACAACGTGAACCTGAGAAACAGCAAGTAATGAAAGGTGGGAGGCAAATCCATATTAATTTTGACTTGAAAGTTTTAGTTTACGCCTGCTTGGAATAAGATACCGATGACTGTTAGAAGGTCTAGTTGGGCTATCGACACTGCATTTTGCCCCAATAGGTTAAGCGGAGACTTACCCTGATCCTGGTTCTATGCTTAAATAGTCTCTTTCTGAATTCCTGCTCACAAACTTAATGCAGCTCATGACTTCAAACTCCTCCAAAGCAGACATAATCAGTGATGTCTCTGAATTACCTGAGGACAAAAGGAACACATGAGCGGCTGGAAGAAACATTAAATGTCTCCGTCTAAAATCAATTTATGAGGCCACTTACTGTATTTAGAGGAAATGACATAAGGGATGTAAACTGTCCCATCTCGGGATATTGTCCACAAGCAATCATCACAGTTTATTGCGCTGCGGGAAACTTTAAAAGGAATGTCCCCTCCAATTAGAGGTTTGGAGATACCTGCAAAGAAAACGGTCAAAGTAATATTTTTGTTTAAAAGAAGAGTGAATATAAAGCATCGCATTTTTAGTCATTAAACTATGAATTCACAGGTGAGATGAAACAAGGAACTTTGACTTTACTTGGAGGGAGATAGATACATTGAATAGACTACTAGTAGGATTGGTAGTGTTTAATACAGTAAGAGAATTTAATCATACATGGTATAGGTACAGTATATGACTCCTGAACCTTAAACAAGACCAATGAACAAAGTTTAACGTTGACTAGATGCATCAAATAGTTCTTATAACGTGTCAGATTTTAAGTTGATCTTAGTAATGATTCAAATCTCACCTTTGTTCCTGTCTTCAATTTGCTCAAATATAGTCTTATGCCCATCATCGTCATTAGGAAGACCATGATTGGTTTCTGTGAAGGAACAGGGATAATTTTCTCATACGGAAGTGCAAAACGAGACAATATTTTCAGAGTAAACTGGTGGATCTAGGTAACGTTAGAAAGTCATGGGCTTGCAGGAGAGCGGTCATGGAGGACATGGTTAAGACACTAGAAACTCCAAGTTTAGCCATGGATTTATCTATTTAAAAGAAGTCCAAAAGCTTCAGGAGATGTATGACGATTGGTAAGGCAGTGATCTGTGAGGGTTTAGTAACAGGATAGGTCTAGTTACAGATCCAATACTTACCACTCCACTTATTGTGACCGTCCTGCGAAAATGAAAGCAGATACAGTGGGATTAGAGTTAACATACAGACATATCTACTCCAACAAGAAAACCAACTTTCAATGGACAAACAAGAGAGAGCATAGAATTGTGTAGATGATGCAGAATCACAGCGTCTTGAAGCTATTCACTTACCCCTAAAGGAAGAGCCAGGGAAATGCTCCACGCCACGGTAATCAGTACAAGGATCTTGATCAGCTCCATTGTTAGATGAAGAAAAGCTCCTGACAATGACAATGTACCGGGGCAGACATCTATATATATAGATCTCATGATGAGAGTGACATCCAATCAACAGGCAACCATGTGAAAGGCCCACCCACATGTGTAAAAAAAAAAAAAAAAAAAAAAAGGGAGCGAGGAAAAGATAAATCTACCTTGAATTACAAATTAAATTAAATAGATGAAGAGTTACATTTAAAAATAAAAATAAATGAATATTTTTATGGAACATAATTGTTTTTAGTATATATTGTTTATATATATATTGTTTATTGTTTTATATATCACCGTCATATTTTGTAGCGCTGGGCAGTGGGGTAAAAAATCAAGGGGTCAGACTGCAGCCCCTGTGATTTAGGGATTTAATTCAATTTAGATTCAATACAGGAGTGAGGGACCCAGGAACACAGCTTGTAGATGGCTCTGGCATTTTGAGTTACACTCCTGGTTAAAATAGAAATAGAAAATTAAAAAAAAAAATTTTTGGACACAATATTCCTGGAATTTTAGTAAAAGCAGGTCATAAGAGGGGTACAGAAACACAGAAGAAAAACGGAAACATTGGTACACTGATATTCTTAACTCTGAATGGTTTCTTGGCCAACAAGGAGATAACTTTTATTCAATAATGATACTTGACCAGGAAATATAAACGAGAAATTGGCAACCTCATTGCCAGGCAGGCTGGTTTCTGCATGCTGGAGGGCTTTTGAAAATAAGACACGCTTGGGTATCCCTGGTGCATTAGGTGTTTTGGGCTAGACTGTTACCATGTCATCACCATCTTCAATGAGCTTCACGAGAGTTGTGTTCCACCAGTGCATTAGTCTAATATTTGTGGTGTTAAAGGAATCTTGACTTAACCGATGATTTCTCTTGCAATGGTGGCAAGTTCCCAGCATGTGAACTAACATTACTGTTATTATAATTATTATTATTCCTATTGGACACTTGCATAGGGCCATAATTCCTTCACCATAGAAGCCATTCTCACCACCAACTGTGGAACGGGGGGAACAGATACTCCAAATGGTGATCTTAACATGTCAACTCCAAGGAAAAAGTATTCTCAAAAATACATGGCACATTGGCAGGTGGCTACATTATCTCTCCTGGTCTTCTCAGTGGCATATTTGTGCTGGATGTCTGGGGCATTGTTCATGCGCAGACACATATAATGTTCCATGTTGAGAAAAATTTACTTTTGACTTGTGACCAACACAAAAACACATGATTTTTTTTTTTTTCTCAGATGGAGCATTCAAACATTCCATATACTCCCCCTCCCCCGTGCCCTATGTTTCATGGGAGATTTTCCATATGCCATGCATTACTCAACCCATGTATGTATCATTTATTCTCAAGATGTGTAGCCATGTCTCGTGGCCTGTAATATTCAAGACGTTATAAGATTAATAAATATCACAGATGCATCCAGCTTTATTTTTTTAATAGCATAGTTCATAAAAATATAAAAGTAAGACTCCTGTTGATTCAGAAATGAATTACCCTTTAAAAAGAACCCTCTGTTTCCAATTCTATGCAGACTCCCTGGAGGTAATTCAATTTACATTTGCATTAGCAGATTGGTTGAACTGGTTGTATTACCATATTAAAGCTCTTCATTTAGTTCCACCCAATGTTGCCTGAGGAATTCCCCAAAGATATAACATAACAGAGATTTGGGCTTCTGTCCCATTGCCCCATCAGTTTTTCTATATTGGGAAAATAATGGAAGTATAGATAAGAGTAAAAATACTTTCAGAAGATAGATGGAGGGTTTTTTGGTGCACAAGCACACACACACAAGCATTATGGCAAGCAGGCTAAATTTCCATTATAGTATGTTTTATTTCTAGAAAGTACTCCTTGAATTTTTAAATTTGTCTTTTTTCCATAGCAGATTTTTTCCACTTATTTCAAGTAAATTCATACCCAAAACATGTATTAATTTTCAATGGTTGTTTTTTTGCAGCATGGATACTATACCATACACTACGCCATACATTCGCATACTAATACACAGTTACCCCACCTGCATAGTAACATACACAGTAGTACTACCCTAAACACGTGCATATTGCTCAATGCAGTCACGCTACCCTAATTCAACTTTTAAATAACAGTACAAAAGAGCTGCAAGTCATAAGAGGACCAAAGAGGGCGGTTTGTAGGTCATAAACCCATTTCATTTCTTTTTTACCTTTACTTTCAATTAAATGATCGCCCCTCCAATATTTGGTAATCTTTTGTATCCCAATAAAATCTAGACCTTCCAGATCTTTATTATGTGCTTCAGCGAAGTGGGCTGATACATTATGGAGCATATATCCAATGTTTCCAATATGTTCATTAATCCTAGTATTTTCCTAGTAGTACGGCCAACACACTGCATCCCACATGGGCAAGTTAGTAGATATATAATGTTGGTTGATTGGCAAGTGATAACACTTTTTATATCATTGAGAATGCTTCTCTTGACCTATGCATGGGATCTAAATTAGTCTTCTGTATTATACATTCATAAGAATTATTATATGGAAGGGTCTGCAGTATGAATTTGAGTGAAAAAAGAAGAGACGTTTTTTCCCCTATCCAGCATGTTATATTGACAAGATTCAGAATTTTGGTAAATACCAAAAAAGGATTTATTTCATTACTAAATTCCTATATACAATTCCTATACAGAAGCCACCATTAACACGTACAGCTAGCAGCTTGAGAGCAGGGATTTTGAAGGCAAGTCCATCATGGCTAGAGATGTGAACTGTTTGTAGGATCCGCCTTGCACATCACCACGCAGTACAAAATCTTAATTTCTAATTTCCGGAAACATACGCAAATTATGGAAGGTCTACGGACCTGGTCTGAGACAAAAAAAGGACAATTACAGTTATTGAAGCAGCTATGTACAGAACATATCTATACATATTAACATTGAACATCTTCATGTTGGTTTCATGGAACACTTTCATTCTTGTGCTTCTTATAATTTAGGAGTCACTGCAAGAGAGAGAAGGAAACCGGTGTTGTTATTGTATAAAGTGACTTGATTTAGAGACCTTTTGCAAAGTCCTTTCGAAATAGCACCCTTTGTAATAAAACAGCCATCGTATGCACTTTAATGCAAATGACAGCTGAGCAGTTCCTTTAAATTCTCAATTCATTTATATCCCCCCCATTTGCATTTACCCCTCTATACGCCCCCCAGCTTTTTTCCTGTGCAGGAGATGTGCTATTGAAAAAACTGGACTCCGCTACCACACCAAAAAAAAAATTTGCCACACTGACTGCAGATTAGGGGAAGACCGAAAATCACAAGTTAACTCGGCGTTGAAGGTATAGATCAAATAAACAGAATCAGACATAATAATGTATGGAAAGAGCATACCAGATACAGATCACAGAATAACACATACCCAGCTTTGTAGGTATAAATTAATTGGAATTCACTTATAAACTCAGCATCAAAGGTATAGATAACCCCCTAAATTACAGGCATAGATCACAGGTTGCACACCCCAAAGCCAGCCCCGGCGTCCACATTGCCCACACAGAACCTGATCAGCACCCAAATTACACACGTATTACAGCCCAGCCTGAGCCAACTTTGTCCCTAACAGCCCAGTGTAAGACATCTTTGTCGGCAAACTATGTACTCCCCCCCTTCTTATCTGCCCCTTCTCACAATGTACCATCACTCCCTTCTCACTGCCTTCCCCCCTTTCTCATAATCTACCCCCCGCCATTTCTCACTATCTGCCCCCTCTCCCTACGTCTCATTATCCTTGCTTACTTTGTTGCCGGCGTCAGTCTTCCCACTCTGCCGCGATGCGCGCTTCACAGCTGAGCGCCGAAATATGACGGCATATTCTGGCGCTCAGCGGGAAACGTCGACACCGCGACAGAGATCGATGCCTCGCGTAGGAGAGTCAGGGGCGCCGAGTGGTTGCTAAAAACTTCATGAGCGACCGCTCGGCGGCCCTGTTTCTCCTCCGCATTAAATAAAGTTTAAAAATGACAATGTTTCTATTCCCGACTCCTGGGCAGATGCCCCTGCTGCCACGGCGCACAGGTCGCACACCCTTAAGGCCGGCCCTGCATAGGGCACTGATTAGTTGATTCAAGGATCATCAGACCACGGAGGAGGATCGCGGCTAGAGCTCCAACCTCAGTGAAGTTCTTTATTTTTGTTTCTTTTTTTTTTTTTAGTAATGCTGGATATCAAAGTGCTCATAGAACGCGTTAATATGCATTCTACTTCAGTGGGGGTGTCAGAGACAGTAAACTGTCCTTTTTACTGTGACTGTGAAAGTGTTCAGTTGAATAATAATTTTCACTAATATGTGCCAGTATCTCACACTATCTATGTCTGGCTCTGGATAAAATGATGGCAGTTTTGTTGTACCACCATATATTATATTTTATATATAGATATAAGTATTAAAACAGACTCCAGAATACATTTACAGTGGGCCAGGATCCCTCAATAATGTAAGGAGGCTTCTGTAACGTTGATATCATCACTAATGAAATATGAATATTATTGTCACTGATATTTTGTCATTGTTTGGAAGGCCTGGATGATGTTCTACATGACAAGCACCTCATATGGAGTTTCTGGATGGAATAGTAAAGGATTATAATGTCCCTTTTGCCACTTACCAAAACTATAGGATGCTTTAAATCCAGAACTGTTGGAACCAGAATCGCTTTGAAATTGTACCATCATCACATTTCCAGAAGATATCAGTGCAGGGGGTACATTAACACCACAAAATGTCCCCATGACTGGGGCAGTTAAGGTTGCCCCATTAATTACTTTCACGTAGTCATTGGAACACCCTTCAGAAGGTTGTAATTTAAAAGCAGAAAAAATCAGGGACACCTACAGAGAGAAGACAAATACCACATAACACATTTGTAGAATTAACTGCCTAAAAAAATAAATGCTTAAAAAAAACAATAAAAATAAAAATAAATGCTTATCCACCCTCAATTTCCAGATTGACTTTCATAGATATGGAACCTCCATTTAGAACTATAATTAGTTAGCAAATCTGCCGGTGCTCTAAAAATAAAATGTAATAAATATTTCCTACCAAAGTTCCATTAGAATCTTTAGATTATCTTTAGATTTAATCAAAAGACCATTACTTTCTCAAGTGATTACTAAAGAGCCCTCCAACTCTATGAAAAGTGTCCTGAGAGGTTCATGTCCCAAAATTACAGCTCATTTAAATGCTTTTATTCTCACAATGATGATAGCGATGCCTTTGATTTATCAATAGATTAGCTGAATTCCACCAGCAGTTTGGGTATTTTACCAGTTTTATAGTCAGCAGTAAATCCCTTTGAAACAACTCTGTTTTTGCTCACAAACTCCACCAACATCCTTGTTCCTGAAGAAATTATAGGTGGAAGTACCACATCTCCGCAGGTCTTGTCCAGAAGAACTTGGGCTGATTTACTAGCTCCATCGTAGATTTTGATGTAGCTGTCATCACATCCAGTGGATTGAGTAATGTTGATGTCACGGAGCTGCAGATAGACCAGGGAAGCAAATAGACCATTTGGGGTATTTCAAATGAACCAAACATAGAAACATGGAATTTGACGGCAGATAAGAACCACTCGGCCCATCTAGTCTGCCCATATTTCCTGATGTAAGATTTAGATCTTAATCAGTCTTTGATCTTGTCTAAATTAGGTATTAGGATTAGATATGTGTAACAAGGGAAATGGATTAATTAATAATAGTTCAAATTATGTCGAATAAAAGGCAATTTTATTGGTGAGAATAAAGGGGCGTTACAATGAGAAAACATTCACCTTGTTTATTGGGATTTGCATCAGCCACAGACAGCTGTCATCACGTTGTTTGAGGGAGCTGCTGTCGGCTCTGAAGGACTCATGAACTTTGAATGACAGTGATCTAAAAAGATGTTTTATTAAAATACAGTGCAAATAGTGGTATCATTAATCATACATGACTAGGATTTATTTACTTTTTAGAAATTCTGGCTGGCTGGCATTGTGCTATGGGCTGGTTTTATGTGGATTTTATCTATCGTCGCCTCCCTATCATGGTAACAGAGGCTGCTTTATAGTGTCTTATGTATGATGTTAGGACCCGTCCACTAGAACTTAATCCTATTTAAACTGTTACATTAAAGCATTGCATCTTTTAGTCCTCGCATTCTTATAGTAACTTGCTGTAGACAGAAGGTCTTCAGTGATGAGCGAAATCAATGGACAACCACTTACTGCATTCATAGAGGGTGTTCAGCTTCATGACATCCAGACTGCTCATTCCTACCCTCTGTCCAAGAGGAACGTTGGGGTCAGGTTTTGGGAGAAATGTTGTAAAAATGGACACAATAGATTGTTATAACAGAGAAGTCTGAGAAAATTGGAGGAATTAGAAAATGCCTTTATTTTGCAGACAGGGCCTGGATGACTAGTTGGCCCTGGCACTTTAAGGCTTGTGGCTGCCAAATGACATAAGAGCCACCATCTGGATATGAGAGGCAGCATAATATGTTATTATGTTTTTATGCGTGTGGCCAGAAATATCCAGACGGTGGCTGCACACTGCGATACCCCATCTGCCACCGGAGCAGCAGATTGGCTGCTTTGTGTGGAGTGATGTCAACCAGCGGCCCACCAGGTATTTGCCAGATTGCCAGTCAGGACCTGCCTTTTATGATGTTCTCCCATATGACATCGACATATGCCTATCCCATGCTTGTTTAAATTACTTCACTGTATTAACCTCTACCACTCCTGATGGGAGGCTGTTCCATTAATCTACCACCACACTCTCAGTAAAGTAAAACTTCCTTCCGTTGCATCTGAGCCGCTGTCCCTCTAATCTTAGATAACGGCCGTTGTGCTAAAATTTCTCCTCCTTAAAAAGAAACTACTTTGTTAAATCTCTTTAAGATGTTTCTCTTTTTTCCTCCAAGCCGTACACATGAGATCCCTTAAATCAGTGGGAATTAATTAGCAGCAGCTTTTATATGCTAAATCCACTGGATCGCAAGCGCTCTGAATATTTTCATATGTGGGCTGGAGGTTGCCCTTTCGTGTATATTAAGCCAAAATCCTGGACCACAACTTATGTGGCTGTCACTGGAAGAGCTAAAAGAAATGGTGGAATCCATGCACGCCAAGTTATGTGCTACCATTCTCTATGAATAGACTTTTGGATTTAAATGTCATTGTACAAATGATGTGACAATAATCACTTGCCAATCCATGGTCATAATAGTATCAGTTGGTGGCAAAAGCAGATGTGATTAGTACCAGCAGGGCCGGCCCTCATGCGGCCAACTGGGAGCAATTCCCTAGGCGGCACTTTAGAAGGGGCGGCACTTTGCCGCCCCAAAGCGTTTTTTTTGAAGCGAAGAGAGAGAAGAGGCGCCGAGTGTGTTCGCTTACTCCGCTCGGCCCCTCCTCTCCTCCTCGCGAGTCTCCTGTTAGTCTTGTTGCCTTGTAATGCTGAGCGCAGGAAGTGCATCAGTTCCGGCGCTCGCATTACAAGCTGCACCGCGTGGCAGAGCAGGGAGACTCCCGCAGCGACTCTTCAAAGTAAGTACCGGTTTGAATTGCGGCCTCGTAGCGAATTTTAAAATGCCGCCCCCCCCCGCACGCCGGCGGGGGCCTTCAGGTGCGGCATTTTAAACTTCGCCCCAGGCGGCCTTAAGTCTTCGGCCGGCCCTGAGTACCTGCATCAGCAGATGATCTTAGGCACCAAGAAGCCTTGGAGACCCTCTGAGAGTTGGTTGTCCACTAGCACTCCTCCCCATGAACTCTTAACCTGCTTAACATTTCAAATGGAGATTTACACGGCTAATAATAGCCTTTCTGCGAAAAAATGCAGTAATCCATAGTATCGCCCGCACTAATTGCTTGTACATGGAATATTCTACTTGGACATAATGTGGGAATTTTCTGATGTGGGAGTCTCCTGGGATTGGTTTCTCAAGACACAAACAATGAACCAGTTTCGGTGTTTACTTGATATTCAACAAGAATCTGCTGATTTTGTGGCAAGCAAATTATATTTGTTTGCTGTTTTCAAGGACGTATCTATTTAGCCTGAAAATTACTCATCATAACATAAAGGATTTTATTACATTAGTATTTGACACTTAATTGTTCATTCATTCACTACCTTTTGATTGTGGGGCAATTTTGAATGTTTTTATCTTGGCAAATCTCTCTACTACTAATTGTGGAGTATTTATCTTTGGCGTTGCCCTATCCCAAGGCAGTGCCCATAGGTGCTCTCTCTGTGGGATTTGACTTCATATGGCTCGGCACAGTGCTCCATAGTGTGAATGAGCTGGTTGGGGAGATCAGTGCCTCTTTAACTGGCGGCACTACAGCAACCTTGATCGCTCAATAGGGTGATGGCTCCTTGTTATAGGGCTGAGTGGCCGCGTACCCCCTGGACCTGTCACCAAGGCCAGAATACAGTGCTGGCTACCTTTGCTTGAAAGTCAAACCCTGAAAGCAAGCTCTGTAGTGGAAAGTGCTTACATTGTTAATCTGTCAACCCTGCATCTCATAGAAAACTATCTTGCAGAGTCCATGACATCACATGATGTAAAAAAAAAATACTTTTAATACTTTATCATTTAGCTGTTTGACTCCAGAAGTCTCTTTGATTAATAGAAGTAAGAAAGTGTTGTTTAACACCTATGTTTAAGCATCATAAGATGGAGGGCCGGCCTGCGTCACAGAACAGAAGCCACCTAGAGATAACACCCATGCCTGGTCCTCGATAGGCTTAACGTTGAGGTTTGTAGAGTCTCAAAGGAACTTGCCATCTCTTTCATGGAGGTGCTTGTGATTATGGTTTTGAAGGTCATGCAGCCTTGCACACACACTCAATCTTATTGGATTTGTGACTTATCTTGCAAGTGTGAGTTTGTGAAGACTTACAACTTTTTTTTTTACTCTTAATCATATTTATTAATTGTTTTTTTCACATATAACAAAATGTAAAGACAACATAAATTTACATAATATACACACAAAACCAAAATATCAGTTACACGCTTACAAGCATATAATATTATTGCTTTCAAATTCTTTGTGAAGAGAAGAAAAAAAAAATGTGAAGCCGAGTAGTGGGCTAACCCCAGTCTTAATGTTTCATATTTCTTGTAATTTTTTTAATCCAGTCCTCATATGTATCTGACTTCCTTTTATGCGTTATGCTAATCCAGCTCATGCCTTTCTCCATTTGGAGCTGAAACATTAATTTTCTTCAACTGTATCCTACTAATGGATTTAGTTTCTTTCCATGATCGTGCAATTAATAATTTAGTGGCCGCGAATGCATGTATTGATATTATTTTTCTTTCTAATGACAAATTTCCAGGAAGAATATGTAGCAGAGCAATTTTCATATTCTTTTTTTAATCGTATATTGTCTATTTTTTGTGATACAAAAAAAGTATCTTCCCAAAGGGATCTTAATTCTTTACAATACTACCAAATATGTTTGTAATCCCCTTTTTTGTGAAGACTTACAACTTAATGAGAATCTTGTCAGTCCAGTTGACTTGCATTCTTAATTAATAGACCTGCCAGTGGCTTTGCTTTCCCATCAGGAGATGTTTGATTTTGACAACTAGCAGAATTATTTGCAGAATGTCTATCTTGGGTAACTAGTTAAATCTGTCATATATAAGGTGAGCTTCATGTGTGTCCAACAGTTAACCCTGGTAGCCTAAAGGTGTTTAGTATTTCAAAGGCATTTACACTATTATTGTAAAGTTTGGGGTCACTTAGCTGTTTTCCGTTAAAAAATAGCCAGGTCACTACCTGGTATTTCAGAATTCTCCCTGGTATACACGAACAGAATCCAACTGCTTCTTGATTTCACCGGTGTTCTTATTGACCCCTCCGTATGTCTATTGACTGACCTATCTTGACCTCACAATCCTTGGACTTCAACATACTTATGATGGACATTGTTTTATGGTTTTCTCTTGACATTTCAAATTCTTCGATTTGTGCTACCAAACAGATGTTTTGTCACATTATGAGTATCTTCACTGGAAACAAAGTTTCAAAACCAAAAAAGAAAAAAAAACTCTATTAAAATGAAAGGGAACTGGTATTAAATAAATAGCCTGCCAAATTACAGTCATTACCTTTTTTTTTTTTTACTATTTTAAATGCTTTATTTTAACAGCAGGACAAATATATGACATTTTAATATGGTCATGTATGTTTTTTGTCCAGTGCGTGTGCAACAGATTAATATTGTTCATCATTTCTCGTAGGACACACAGATACTGGGTCCATCCTCTGCATTGTAACTGTGGGAAAAAACGCCATTAAAAACGCCAAGGCAAAAAACCCACATGGCTTTTTCATGGCGTTTTTTCTCTCCCATAGACTTCTATTGGAGAAAAACGCCAAGATTTCCTTGCAAAAAACGCCAGAGTGTCAACATGCTGCGATTTTGAAAAACTGCCACAGAGCCCAAAAAAGCAGAAAAACGCCAAAGAGGACTGAAAAAACGCCAAACAGAAAAACGCCAAGTGGAAATGGCATTGTGCGATTTCCTATTGAAGAACAGCTAACATCTGGCTGCAGCGTTTTTGCGTTTTTTTTGTGAGTGTGGCTGAATTGGCGTTTTTATGGGCGTTTTTAGCAAAAAAACCCAAGTGGAAACCTAGCCTTATTTTAGCGCTGCTGAGAAGAGGACACCTAGCAAAACCTGTTAGTTAATTAGATCTTAATGGGATCATCTTATCTACATAGAGATAACCTTCATAAATTTGCTAATTGATTCCCTTCTGTTTTGGAAGACTTTCCTAAGACCTGAGATAATCTGAGCCTCCTGGCTATGAAACATTCACTGCAGGACAGCAAATGCAACAACTTCCCAAAGTCCCGTTATTCCTGTAGTTTAAGTATCTCGTGGTCACACGCGCTACAACCTTTGACAGATGAAAGGTGACACACAAGATGACAAACATTGAATATTCTGCGCAGTCATTGCCACAAAAAAAAACTAGAAATAAGGAACATAACAGAGAATCTACAGAATGAATCAGACAATACAAGGAAAACATCTAAATATTAATTAAAAAGCCACGACCAAATGAACACATTTACATTTAAATCCAAGTTTTTAGTCAAATAAATGTATTCTAGAGTGCGCTGCGTAGAAAGCGAAGGTGGATACACTTGCTGGTGTTTGACTCTGATTGTCTGTTGATACGTTGATTGCAAGCTCTTTCTTCGATGACCAAAAAGTAAAGAAACATATAAAGATGTGACTGTATACAGTGTATGTGTCCAGCATATAACCGAATACGCTAAAATAAAGTGCTGATTCTATTTGTTTGGCAAAATGCAATCCAAGTCGCTTCTGTTTTATTTTATACTTTGTTAATCTCCATATCTGAACGGCTAACCTACTCTCAGACATCAGATGTGGCTTCTTTCTTGCATGAAAGAGTTAAAAGATTTTGTTTTTAAAGTAGGTAGTCATTTTCCACATGTGATTGGTCGGTCTTCTCCCCTTGGGGACTATATATATATGGCCTCATCCTCTGTCTCATTAGAAGAATTCCTACACACGGTGACAATGGAGCTGTCCACGGTGCTAGTGCTGATCGCAGCTGGGTGGGCCGTTTGTCTGGCTTCACCTATCCGGGTAAGTAGCTGAGACCCCGTCTTATCTTTACTCTATTGAACGGTCTTCTCTTCTCTGCGCCTCTGTCTCGTCTGCTTGTGTTTTTGGGGTTTGGGGAATGTTTTCTGCCTTTATGCCGTCTTCATTGATGTCTTTATTCTCCCGCAGGTCAATCCGGACTCTGACAGCGGTTCGTATTAAACCAAAAACTATTACTATCCGCTTCATACAATTATACTAATGCCTTTTCTTGTTGAACTTACTTTCTGTTCTGATCTGAGTACAACTCCCATCTTCCTAAATAATGAAGCTACAAGGAAATACTATACTTGGCCTTTTGTCTTTGTGACTTTGTAAGGTATTTAATCTTTGCTTTCTCATAATTCCTTACAGACACAAAACATGACAACAGAACAGTATTTGAACGTATAGAAACTCTAAATAATGGTAAGAGTTCTTAAAATGTGATTGTGATGATGCCATGTGGATGATCATAAAGAGCTTTTATCTAAAATTAAGTTTGTTAATATTACCATACGCATTTTAGAAGATGTACTTCCATAGCAGCTGAGAGTTACTTGGGGACTACTCAGTAGATATTACAAACCCTATATAATCATACATTGTTTGAATTAGTCAATATTTGAATGTTCCTCGATTCTTCATATAGAACTATGTGCAATAAGACTGACCTTCAGAACTGTTTATACAGAACTCTCCTGCTTCGCTCCTCATGTTCCATGTTATGTGATTTATTCTCCTGTTTATTTTCAGATATCCCACACCACTACAAGACGGAGACATTGCCTACAATATTGGGCGCAGTACCACCAAATGTGACGGCTGTTTGTGGGATATCTCACCGAACGGGATGGTTTACGTCCCTTATGTTCTTTCCTCTAAATACTGTAAGTTATACTCATTACTGACCAGAAGGCTTAACTCTAATGTAATAAGGTCACTTTCTCATGTTAAGGAAACTCACACAATCTTTCTGTCTGCAGCTGATATAGACAAATGGCTGATTACAGACGCCTTCCAGGAGTTTGAAACAATGACCTGCGTGAAGTTTGTCAGCAGAAGCTCAGAAGCCGACTATCTCAGTATAGAGTCTTTATCTGGGTGAGTCTCAGCACCTCTCTTTGAAGGCCTATTAGGATAGGGAATAAGAATACATTTTTGTCATCTTGAACATTTAGCCTTTTTGTTTATTATGTTACCTATAATAATCTTTACATGTTTCCAAATTCCCTGTTAGGTGTTGGTCATATGTTTCCAAGACTGGTGGCAAACAGGTTGTGAGTCTGAGTAAGAGCGGCTGCATGAACACCGGCGTCATCCAGCATGAACTGATGCACACGCTGGGCTTCATTCATGAGCACTCCAGGAGCGACAGGGATAACTACATAGATATCTTGTGGCAAAACATCCTTCCAGGTGAGAAATGTAAACAGACAGCTACAACCGTTGAGGGTGGAAAATGTACAATAAATGCACAAGTCACTTGGTCTCAGAGAAGAGTAACTAATGTTTGTGATACCATTTAGTGGATGAATAATCACCAATTTAAATTTGGAGTCACATATGCCTCTCATCATACATCTAAATAAACATATTCCTAGTTTAACATTGGTCATATTATATCACATCTGTCTGTCTGTTTGCAGTAGATCAGCCGAACTTTGCGATTAGAGATTCCAACAATTTGGACCTTCCCTATGACTACGGCTCAGTAATGCACTACACAAGGCAAGTAGAATTCTGACATTGAAACATAGTGTTTTATTCCAGTTCCTCTTGAGCCATTTCTAATAGTCTTCATCTCCCAATAGCACTGCTTATTCCAACCCCTCCGGTGCAACCACAATACTTCCAAAACCTGACCCCACAGTTCCTGTCGGACAGGCGCTTGGAATGAGCCACCTTGATGTGATGAAAATGAACAAACTCTATAAGTGCAGTAAGTGCTTACTCAGTTCAGTGACTTGTTTGTGTTCTGATTGTTAAAAAAGAAGCCTTGACCTGTAATGGTCCACATGCTTAGTCTACGGAGTTGTAAAATGTTCTGTTACGGTTTTACAATATAATCCTTTATTTTTTTTTTTAGATCTTTGCTGGACAAAATTTACAAATTCCTCAGGATCTTTCTCCACCGATGGCCTTTCGTTCGGACAGGATCGCAGCTGTCTTTGGATGATTCAAACATTAAAACACAAAGTTAATATAAACCTAGTCCAGTATGACGTTTTGCTGTAAAAGTCGATTTTATTTAAAAAGCAGTGAAAAGATATAATGAATCGGTTCTACAGGGCCTATTCTAACCCATGATTAACCCATCAAATGGAATTACTTAAGGTAGTTTAATTAAAACGTATAATCACTGGCTGCAGTAAAAAAAATGTAAATAGAATTTTATATGGATGATCCATTAGGGATGTCATAAGGATTTTTAGGACACAGTTATAATATCGGTAACAGTAAGGCTGATCAATGCATTTTCCATAGTGTTTTCAACGTGCCCCATCTTTCCCCCCCCAGATTTCTCTGCAGCTCAGTGGCATCAACATCCCTCTTTCTGTCGGCTGTAATGAAAGCTACATTAAGGTATATGATGGCGCGTATAAATCTGATGAGGTTCTTCTGAATAATACCTGTGGATTTGAGATGATCCCACCTTTAGTTTCAACTACAAACCTGATGTTGGTGGAGTTCGTGAGCAGCCAGGAGCCGGTTTTGAGCAGATTCAGTGCCTCCTATAATAACGGTAAGGCCAGGGGCGTACCTAGAGTATTTGGCACCTGGGGGCGGATCCTGTATGTGCCCCCCCACACACTCTTTAAAACTGCATAGCTTCTACCGTTATATACCGGCGCAGACACTGAAGGTGGTACAGCATTATTGTTATCATTATATACTGAGGCAGACATTGACGTTGGTACAGCATAACACTTATCACTATATACTGAGGCAGAAATTGATGGTGGTACAGCATAATACCTATAAAATTATATTATGCCCTATAGTGTGACCATACAAAATGTTGTCCCTTTAAATAAAACCTATATGGTTTTAAATGATAGTATAATATTTGCAGTTATATCTGCAAAATAGTGGACTGTTCACTAAGTGAATCTTGTAGATGTGTTGTGCTGGAAAATTTCCCCTCATCATCATCACAGCCAAATGTCATGAGTTTTCCTGTAAAAAGGGCCAAGTTGTTCCTTGCTGATGTAACAATGCCTGGTGAACGGTTCTGGCTCTTTTTTAGTTTGATGTTCTATAACGTATCGTTACAAAACATGTACTACTCTTAACCATTATGACATTGCTGCAAAACATGGCAATATTCTGGGATGTCCAAGAACTATCACTTTATTTCTTAACAAAATAAGACCTTTTTACCAATAGGAAGCTCGGCCAACACATGTAGACCATATGTTACATTTAAAAATATTTCATATTTTTTTATTCACAGTTATCTATGGTGAGACTTTCATGAATGATAACGGGATTGTGATTTCTCCATGGGTCAGGGGCTTCTACCCCAACAATGTGGATGCTGCATATTCCATCGTAGCCCCGCGGGGATCTAAGGTAACATATTACCTGTTATAGCAAAATATGTTACATGGAGGCTGCTCTGTATCAAAGCCTAATCTGGACAGTGTGTAATGTGTGGATGTCGGTGCTATTTAAGAATAAGAAATATAGTTTGATTTTCTATAGTCTGCACGCAGATTGTGCTCTAACCAGGACTGTGTCTTTCTCTCCTAGGTGTCCCTGACCTTCTCTTATTTCTATATGGAGGATTCCTTAAATTGTTCCAAAGACTACCTGATTGTCACGGATGGAGCCGCTACGATTGCCCCGGCCCTTGGCAAATTCTGTGGGTTCAGGTTACCTCCGGCGTTGGTGTCTTCTGGGAATGTAATGTTATTGCAGTTTCACAGCGATGACCAGAACAATGACCATGGATACAAGGCGTTCTATCGCTTTGGTAAGTGGCAGAAGTGAAGCAGTAATCACGTTACAGCAGCAAAGTCCCACCGGTTTCAGGTTTTATGAAAAGGTTAAATGACATTTGAATCTTCTACCTTCACAGTTTATTGGTATTTTTTTGTTACTCTTGGGGCGCCTCTTTAGTAGAATATACTGTAATACAATAATAACACTGCTATTAGTATCACAAGACTACACTCTTTAATAATTACACTAATTATACAGATCTTGATTGTTAGCATTTTAGAATCAATGATGCTTGTCAATCTGCTCTAGAACTGTCTATAGACTTGCCACCAAGTAAGTGTTTTGTAGGACATTTATATATAAAACATGGGCTGATCATATGAATCCCACATATGGATTGTATAGGAAAGCAACATGAAGTTACCGTGTCTTTCCATACAAGATGTGATAATGACACTAACTCCCTCCTCTGTTCTGCAGTGACTCCATAATGATCTGGAAAATGAAGAAAGAAGGTTTCCGTTGACCAACCTACAATATATCTACATGTAGGGTTGTTTTGTAAATATTTAGCATTGTGTTTCTGTGAATCAGATATCCTTACATCAGAGGCCCATGGTAGCCCCCTTAAGGATCTGCACAGATAGGTTTCTGCGGGTGGCCACAAATACCTCTATGTCCCCTACGCAAGGGAGCTATTGGTCTGTGGTGGGGGGCGTCATGGGGAGAAAGCTTTAACGGGCCCCCATTATACATTAACCACTTGTTGCTTGCTGTGTGCCAGTAGTCACAGTATCTGTTAATGAGGTGTAATAGACTGGGATTTTATAGAGCAAGGGTGTCCAACCTGTGGCCCTCCAGCTGCTGCAGGACTACATCTCCCATACTCCTCAGCCAGCCCCTTAGCTGAAAGAGCATTATGGGAGATGTAGTCCTGCAGTAGCTGGGGGGCCACAGGTTGGACACCCCTGTTAAAGAGGGTTTATTATCAAGTTCTCTCTAGTCCACTTGATTTCTCTTTGCAATGTGATTTATTCTACACACCTTGCGTAGATCATGTTCGATAGCTGGAACAGATTCTGTTAAAAAGAATGCTCTATGTTTGCTATATCTTGTGTTTCTTTAAACAAAGATAGTTTGGGTCTAACTAAATAATTTCTGTTACCCGTTGTTTCCTCATGTGTATTAATTTTAAATAAAAAAAATTGACCCATATAATCCCCTGTAGATGGTATTTTTGGGATCTCAATACAATGCACCTGTACACTATTTAAGCTTATTGCACTTTTTAGTGTAATACTGCATCATTGAGATTAACCCTTAAGGTTATTTGGTTTGATAGGGTAACTTGTATTGGCCGGCTTCAAAGATACCCAAAATAGCACATGGGGCAGAATGACCAGCTACTTGTAGTTATTGCCCTTTAACGTGCAGAAAAAAGCAAAAAAAACCATAAAAACATTGGGTATTTCTAAACTCGGGACAAATGGTAGAATCTATTTAGTAAAGTTTTTTTATAAAAAAAAAAGTGAAAAGCATTTTTTTAACAAAAATCACCATATTTTATTTTTTTCATAGTAATATTAGATGATATGCATAAAAAATAATTGGGTATCTGTTTGTCCTGAAAAAAACAATATATAATATGTGTGGGAGCACAAAAGGAGAAAGAAGGAAATCACAGCTAAACAGCAACACTGAAAAATGTTAAAAGAGCCATTGTCCCAAAATGTACTAGGAGTAAGAAATGGTCTTGCCATTAAGGGGTTAAAAACACATAAGACTTATATAGAGCCTTAATTCTATTAACATTCCTTTAACAGACGTTCTCAATGTTCACAGAACCAAACCTCAAATACCATCAGTACACAGGCAATGGATCAGGTAAGGGGAGTAAGTGATACAAAGGGTATTCCCCCACCTGTGTTAACCCCTCCTGTAGCGATGCCACTGTCTGGGCAAACAGGACTGTGTTAGCCGATTAAGTGATCCAGCCTAGTTACACGATTTGAAGGGCCGGAGCGGTATGCAGCCACATTCAGTCTTTGTGGCTCCAAAAAAATTTACATAACGAAATACATATTTATTTTTTTTTACGTATTTTGCGTAAATTGCCCCCGGCTTAGAGTTCCACGAAAATATCTTCCTCTGCCCGGGGACAGGGGGTCCGGGGCAACTCCCGTTAGCCTGGCCCTGTGACACCCCATGGGTATCCATGCCAGGAGTTTTGGCAAGATATAGCACCAATTTTAGCACTTGCTCATAAAAATAATCTATTTTTATTTATTTTATATTTTTTGGACTTTGTTTTACATTTTGTTGGAACTGAATGGTTCCCCCGATGGTGACATTACTGCATAATTATTTTTAAACCCTACCAAATTTGTATTTATTCTTTTAAAAAAATTTTTTAAAATGTTTACATTTTTTACTAATCTCTTGTTTTCAATCTGCAAGGGGAGCCCAGAGTTCTCAGGAGGGTCTGGAGAAACGTGTTTATTTTTTAATGGACAAGCAGTGGAGCTTGTGACTGCTCTTTGTTACAGTCACAGTGCTAGCTATTGTCTAGCTATTGAGGCATTTCAGCAACACCCTTGAAGCTTAGGAGGCGATCTAACCAAATATGCTTCATACAGCTTACGGCAAAGGCCCTAAATGGAGGCAAAACTAGTGGTTAAATTTTTTAACCCATCAATAGTTAAACGCAGCAAACCAAACCTATAATGATGCCCCATGTAATATCAATGTGCCATGCCAAGAAAATGTACAATAAAATAAACAGAAATGTATACCATCTGGGACAGTTGATAGAACATTGTATACAGCGATGAATTCACGTCATACGGAAGAATAAATACATTCATGTTCATAAAAATGCCAATAATGCCAATTAACTGACTATAAATGAATAGCAGACGTGTGCAAAAGAGCCAACAACGATTCGGACTAAGTTTTTAGCTAGTTTTTGGTCCGTTTGATTTCAGACAACATATTACATTTTCAGCCCATTTATTTTGGAGTAAAAATCGGGGTAACGAAATTCGTTGTCTTACACCCACATTTACTGCGAGAGAATCAAGGAGCATATGATTCAGTATGATACAGTATTACAGTGCAGAGGAAGTGTGTTGGAATTGTGGTAGAATGCGAGGTACTATGTTCCATAATTGGTGACACAGTGAAAGAGTTAAAAAGTCCTGGAGTAAAGACTTCAAAATTATTTGTAATTTTGTAGGAATCAAAACTGCTTTACTTGTCTTGGCCATAGATCTATTGAATTTAGAGATTGTGTGGATTTGTGTAAGGAATCAGGTCCAGTCATTGATGCCCATGGGGGATAGCATGGCCAGAGTGGGCCCTGACTTGGCTCCCGAGTAGGGCCAGGCTTTGGCGCCAGTTTGGCTAAGTTGGGGGTGGGGTTTAGGGTGTAGTTATTGGGGTTATTTAAGAGGTTGTGACATAAGGCTTAGGGACATTTTGTAGTCACCTTACCCTGTGTTGTTTGTCCTGCCCTCCCTTCCTGTTTATTGTGTTATGTTGGGGTATTTGTGTTATGTTGGGGTATTTCTGCTGTCACAGCCAGGTGGGTAGCTTACCGGGTATCTAGGGGTGTGAATGCTCTGAGGGAGAGCATTTGATGAGAGTTTCCCGGTAGGTGGTGCTGGGAGCTTCAGGTTTGGGTTTGGGCATCTTGGTATGTCCGTCCCTGTGTGGTGGTTCCTAGTTTGCCTCATAGGCTTTATGGTTTTTGTTAATTATTTATGTTTATTGATGTTATTTATTATATTTATGTGTTCAGTTTGGTAGTCTTTGCCCTATTAACGCAACAAGGTATCTGGCCTAAGGTTGCGTGGCAATGACTTGGTTAATAAATAAAATTGTCTGTGGCCTTTTTAACCCAAGTTTCTTGTGTCTGTCATTGTTGGGTTAAGGTAAATTGGGTGGAGGGCCTGGCCGATATATAGCCGAATTTTTTTCAAATTCTAAGTTAAATTGTGACTCCCTACTTGCGGAACATGTTTAATGAAATAAAGAACCGAAGGAAGTTTCTATAAGCCCTATTTGCTATAAGGCCTATTCTGAAGCCCGATAAAGTTCCATTAGATAATAAATACTATAGACCAATATCTCTAATAAATTTAGACACTAAAATATATTCTGCGATACTTGCAAATAGAATTAAAACCAATCTAGATGTATTAATACACAAATATCAAACAGGTTTTATACAATCTAGATCTTCTAGTGATAATGTTAGGAAAATAATAGATATTTGTAAACATGGAAATATTACCAGGGACCCCATGCTGGCCCTGTCATTAGATGCAGAAAAAGCATTTGACAGGGTCAGCTGGGTGTTCCTGGAAGAAACTCTAAAAGCAATGGGTTTTGGACATGGAATTATAGATGCGATAATGCCATTATATACTATCCCTACAGCTAAAATAGTGGGCCAAGGATTTGAGTCTCAATGGTTGAACATTTTTAATGGCACAAGACAAGGATGTCCATTGGCTCCATTGTTATATATAATTTCATTGGTACCACTCACATCTAAAATGAGATATAACACTAACATTATAGGTAAAAAAATTGGACATCTGGAAATGAAACTGTCCCTTTATGCAGATGATGTTTTGATTACCTTGGATAAACCTATTATTACTATTGCGGCCCTACTAGAAGAAATTGAGCAATATGGTAGTTTATCTAATTATCAATAAAGTATAGAAATATCACAAGCTTTGTGTATAGCTATGACAGACAAAGATAAAAATATACTTAAATCTGGATTCCAATTTTATTGGCCAGACTCTGGGATAGACTTCTTAAGCATACTCAAGTGAAATTAAATAAATGGAAAAATCTCCCTATCTCTTAGATGGGTAGAATCAATATTATTAAAGCATATATATATTACCGGTTTTGGTTATACAAATTCAGAATGATTCCGGATTCTCTACACATTTCTGGTTATCAGGGAATGGTCAGAGAAGTAGAATCTTAAGTAAGGTGTCTTTACATTCTATTATTTTTCCTTGAAAAAGAATGTATTCAGAAATCCACACATAATGGTTATTTCTATGTGAAAATATAACAGAAGCATGGAAGGAATATCTATGGACTACATACAGATTATAAATAATTTCCATGCATAAATTGTATAAAAACCTCATATATAATGTTTTAGTCTCAAAGGTTATTTGGATTTCTGTAAGTGGTGCAGTATGCGCTACTGATCCTTTTGGGAATGCGCATAAAATGTTCTCCGCCTGCTTAGAGACGCAGTCCTTAGGCTTAAAAGACTATCAGTGGAATCATGGTAATTATATGTAAGTATCTGTTTATTTACAATATAATGAGTTCTTCATACAAACCAGATCTACCAGCAGCTAAATTATCAGATTCTGAATACTAAGCGTCACCCAAATACTGTTGTCTTGCGTCGTGCGGCCGATGCTAATTCCCACGGGCCAAGTTCATTCCCACAGACCGGCTTTATAATATAATAGTTGTTTTCATTAAACATTCTACAATATTCTTTAAAAAACAATATACATATTGATTCAGTTATAATGACAGCGCTGCCTCTCATATATCTACTCCTGGTTTACTTCTATTTGTAAGATGTCTCTTAGTATCTTTTCTTACTATATCATTATAATTTCTTAATGTATTTCGTACTAAACTAAAATAGTTAATGGGATCTTAATGGGGTCGTCTTATCTACATATAAATAATCTTCATAGATTTGCTAATTGATGCCTTTCTGATCTTAAAGACTTTCCTTAGACGCAAGTTTCTGTTATCTGAGCCTCCTGGCTATGAAACCTTCACTACAGTGCAGCAACTGCAACAACTTCCCAAAGTCCCGTTATTCCTGCAGTTTAAGTATCTCGTGGTCACACGCGCTACAACCTGTAACAAAGGAACAGACTGACGGAGCCGGCCCCCAACACTGAATATTCTACACAGACCCGGCCACCGAAATTTAGAAATCAGGAACTTACCAAAAAATAAAATCCCATAATAAGTCATGGCATCCATAATATCACTTAGTTAAATAGTTGGGATAAATCAAAGTATAATAAATAAATAAAATGTA